>JABFPJ010000344.1:0-45490 GCA_022817425.1 Gryon sp. ZL-2020 | reverse complement strand
TGCAATGTTTATTTCTAAATTTAATATAATTATGAATATTTTTTCAATAAATTATAGATTAAAAGTCTATATTAAATTTCTGGGTCTATTTTACTAGAATTTATGGGAAAATTTGCTATTTTCATTTTCTTAGTGAAGTTAAAATATAAACAGACTTTACGTTAACTTTATTGTTTCACCAGTAATACATATTTTCTGTTAAATTTTGTAGAATGCAATATTTATCAGTATTATGTAAAAAAATTCAATTCATAACTTGCTTTTATTTCAAATATAATTTGTTTTATAGCAAACTATTTTTTAATGATTTTCCCTTTTATTGTAGAATTTAGTTTATATAACAAAGTTTATAAAACAATTGAATGTTTCTTGAAATTATCTTTATCTGAGCAAATATAGAAATCAAAAAAAGATCAATCAAAAGTCTCAAGATTGATGGTACCAGTGTTGACTGAAGATTAATCAATTACTGTTAATTTAAAAAATCTAAAGTGCAATTAGTCAAAGTGCCATAAAGCGAAAGAAATCAATCGATCATAAAGCATCATTAAGCTACACCTCTTCTCTCATCCCTCTGCAAAATCTTCACCAATCGATCAACTGATGATTCATCATCATCATTGCACATTTTCCCCGCACGACCTTCAATCATCATAACCCACCATTTGAATTAAAAACTCGCACTTTAATGCTAAACCAAACACAAATACGTGGCACTTGAAACAAACCAAGAAAGAAGACCAAAAAAAGAAACAAAAAGTCAAACAAAAGAAAACATCTTTCTAAACGTTCAACAACTTTTGTCACTGCACTTAGTGTTTCACATAAACACTGGCAATTTTCACATATTTTCGCAACCAGTCACTGAAAAGCCAAACGAAAGCGAGAACGAGACATGCTTTGAATGAGTACGTGAAATGAAATTTTCATGTGCGTTAGATGAAGGTCGTCGTGAAGAGAGAAGCGTCCGGACAATGCGGAGTTCGGTTGTGCGCGCCCCCCGGCTGCAAGACGACTCGGCCGAAACATCTTAAGGGGACCCCACCGCAACCGCTCGGCGAATCGCCGAATCGCCGAGATCGCGCCGGCAAAGGAAAGAAACGACCCTGAAAGTTTCGCTGCTTCAGGACTTTCACAAGTGCGACCACTCGGGCGCCGGCCGGAGAATCGCCAACAGATAAATGAATTATTAAATGACCAAGGTGAGGCTTTGCTTACAAAAAAAAAGAAAAAGAAAAACGGCTAACAAAACATACGGACAAGCAGACGTCGCTTGCAGTCCGAATGACGATCGGGATTTAAGTCCCCGAATTTGCAATTTTGATGTTCCGAGTTTATAGTTAAGAATAACATAATTTAACGTGTAATAATAAATGTTATTTGGAAAAATTCATTTGATTTGTATATTTTACAATAAATATTCCTCACAATGGAAAGAATATTTTACAAATATATTCAAAAATATCTAACATTTTGCCGCTTAAATATATGCAACAATGTATTTTGAATATATTCGTATAAAATGAAATATATTTTTGCATATATTTTCACACATATTTACACATATATTTGTGAAGAAATTTAATATATAAATATATTTCGAAATATATAACTTTTTGTCGAAAAAATATTTTTAAATATAATTTTTTGTATAATGGTACAGTTTAGTGAATAAAAAATACAACAAATTTTTTAAATAATGTTAAATTACTTTACAACTTTAACAAATAATGCGAAGTCAAATTGAAGATTTTGTTGTTAAGTGCTGTTCAATAATTTAAATGACACAAACGAAATACCGTACATTCTGGTAACTTGATTAGTTTCGGCTTTGGTGTGCCATGATTTTGCTAAAGATAAATTGATATTTACGACTGCATCAGTGAAATTAACAGAGCGTTAAGACTGAAGATGTATTTATGTCTTTCGCTGTATTGAAATCAATTAAAAAGTAGAAAAGTGTAAGGCGCGACGCAATCTTTGAGATATAATTAGAAATTTCTCGATTTTTTAATCTACATTGTAAGTTAAAGAAACTATTGAAATGATTATAAGAAAGCAGAGAAGTAAAAATTCATTTGTTAATAAAGATAAATTTATACTATAGAACTCTAAAGTAATAATGCGAAAGTGTTTAAATTAAAATTTATATATAATTCAGGAGTATTGTTTGAGAAATTGGAAAAATATATAATAAACTTTGGTGACATATTTATATTGAAAATATTTAAAAATATTTAATTAAACCTTCAAAAAAATCGAAAAGTGAACCATTTTTTAGTAACTTTTGCCTGACACATAATTGTCCTTTAGAAAAGTATTTTTGCATTGCTGGTACAATGAATTAGAAAGTAAAATTTTTGCAAAAGATGTTTTACAAGTAGCTTAAAAAAATCTTCCAGCGTATGTTACAATTTATTTTCACTATTAATACTTTCCGGTGTGCATTCCAGTTACTTTCACAGTAAAAAGTTTTATTATTTTTCTGTTTTTTTTATTATTCCACTTTCGTTTGTGTAAATAATATATATTGTTAAAACCTGACACATTTATTACAAAATTGAACATAAGCACACATAATAAAAAAAAACAAAACTGAAACAGATTAGAAAAAAAACGTAAAATCAACTTTATATATAAAAGTCTGAGATAAAATACGATAATACCACTTTAACCTAAAAACATTTTCTATTTAAAAAATACAGTTAATTATAAAATATGATAGTTCATCAGAGAAGTGCAAGTTTAGGTTGACTTTGTATATGTGTCAGCATTTAACGGATCCTTGCACACTGCGAGTTTGCGCAATTAAGTTCCGTCTTGCGAACCGCTCAAGCGTCCGTCCCTAATTGCCAACTGAATAAAAGTTGCTTCGAAGTTCATTGTTCTGTATTGTCTAATTTATGACATTAACCACGATGATTCTCGTTTATTTCGAACACCAGTAGCACCTGTACAAGCCTTTATTATCTCCGCAATTGGTCAGCTTTAAAGACCCGTGAAACCGTAATAGCGCTTTACTCTGCAAAGTACCCTGTGCGCGACTCACTCAAACGATCAAATTTACGATCCTCAAAAGAATTTATAATTATCCCAAACTCGAGTATTTGAAAGTGATTCATGTGACAAGAACAACTGAACACTTTCGAACAATTTTCTTTAGACAATTTAATCATTTCCTCTCGACATACAAATACAATTGTACATTTTATATAACACTTTGTTTGAGTGTGACATTGTATTTATTTTAGTAAGCAAGTAAGTCCAAAAAAGATATTTTTATAGACATTTTCATAGAAACAAACTGAGTATTCAACTTTTGTTCTGAACAAAAATAACAACAAATGATATGTATTCTGAGGCTTTTTCCTATTCCTTTTAATGAGAATATACGGCCCTGCGTGTGGGTCGAAACAAGGTCTTATCCAAACGCCCACTCATTGGTGCTATACAGTCTGCGCGGGGATCACAACGAAGATCAGGGCCTTATATCAGACTTTTACCCGAAATGGTTTGGTCGAGGATACACCTTTGAATCAATGAAGAAGTACGAATAATTATTGGCCGCAGGGCTCAATTCTTGGATAATATGAAAACACCGTCAGATTAGCGGGTAAATGATACATAAGCTCACCAATTTGGCACAGTAGGCCAAATTTAGTGTTAAATATTTTTTAATTTCACACTTTCGCATTCGATTAGAGATTGATCAACTGAATAAATATCATTCAACTTAAAAAACTTAATATGATTTAATATTTGTATAATTCTAAATCGTCCTAATATAACTATAAGAAACTATTGTAATAAAAAAAATTTAATTACTGGTTTTAAAAGGATACATAGTCATTTTCATTATCAGAACATAACAAGTATTAATGAGTTTTAGATAAATATGATTAAAATTGTATCATTATAATTGTGATAATAATATAAAATACAATGACCAAATGACTTTCGAAAGATAATTATAATTAATTTATGATAAGTCATAACTATTATGTTTCGCGTTATCTCGAGGGAAAGCTCCGAAAGTCGATTGCAAAGATATTATCTGATGCTGATCATGCAGATACCTACAAACGTAAAATGCGCAAATATTTTTAATTTCTATAAATCTGGTTCCTTCTCTGGTAAAAGTTTGTTTATCAGTTATGATTTATTGATTAACGTTTATTCAAATCCTAAGGTTTAGTTGAAATACTAATACAACATCTAGATTTTGCATTTTATAAAACAGGAAATTAAAAATACATAAAATATACATAAAACTTAAATGAAAATGCAATATCACATTTTGTAACACTCAAACGGTACTGTAAATGATAAATGTTGATTAAATAAATTATAATAATATTATAAATAAGAATTTGCATTAATCCATAAATTTACATTGATTCATAAAATACAAATTCAATCAATTCAATTAATTGTGATAAACTCGAATATTTTCTTTCCATCATTAATTTCGCAAATTCGAAATTATAAGACTACAAATTGCAACAACCCGAGATAAGTTAATTAAAACAAATTGTTTTGCATGTACACGCGTTTATACATAAAACGAATCGCAATTTTCTATGAATAAAAAGTTGCATGCTGAACGCGTGTTAATTTCTATAGACACATATAAAACAACAGTTTATTGGGCGAGTGAAAAATTTCGAATGCGTAAATTAACTTTTGATGGAATGTGCGATTACGCGTGGAAACAGTACAGCGACTATGCATTTGTATCGAGGACTTAAGGGGGCCCTCTTGCAACAGCATTCTCGGCCGATTGTGTCATACACACTTATAAAGACTAAATCTTTTAAGTACACCCCGAATAAATGCTGCACTGACAGTACTGACACCTGTTTGCGCGCTCAACTTTTTTCTTCATTTTGTCTTATCTGCACAACTTACTGGTCTTAGTCAACGTTTTATTTTTAATTCTTGTACACTTTACACAGATTAGCAATTTATTTCATTGCCTTTAAATCAAACAATGATTTGTTACTGAAATCAGCGGCTAATTTTAACATGAATATGCTTTTAACTATAAATGCAGAAATACCGGAAACGGTAGTTTTTGGCATACAATTTGAAAAGGAAACTATTTTGTGACTTAATGTTATTTCAGTTGATTGAACTCAACTTAAGTCAACAAATTTTGACATACGCAAAATGAACCATAATGTATATGTTAATTAAAAAGTAACTTTGTTATCACAGTTATTGATGCAGTGAATTTAATTATGTACGCGTGAATCATTTGTCTGAGTGTATAGACGGTTTAATCCAGAAAACGAAAAATTTCACGGAGACGCTTTCGTTTTGCTTGGTAGACCAAGCATGAGTTCATCCAGATTTGCACGTCACGGTATCCAGTGTCCGTGATTGGAATGCTGCAGTGCTTGACTTCTATATTTAGATATACATATGCTTTAATTAAGTACGTGACAAAACCGCGCACGTGTGTTTAACCTTTGAGGTTAACCATTTTTTCATATTTAACCGACTAAATTATGTGTTTACTTTACATTAAAACTTTATGACGAAATCTTTCATAATCGAAATGTTTCTTCTGTAGAACATGAAACTCACATAAAATTTGACAAATTTGAGTTACATTAGAAAAAGGCGATCATTTATCAACATCAAAAGAGTTACTTCATTTGTTGCAAACAAATATTTAATTAACTCTTTAGTGATCATGAAATTGCTGGTAATGCACCTTTTAATGTACCTTCAATGAACAAACTAAAAGTGAAAATCAAATACGTACAAAGGTGTTGTTAATGAATCATATGACATTGTTCTGCGACACCTATTGTCCTTTATCAAATACAATCAGTGAGTGCATCAACACAATTTAATTTCATTTGAACGACAAATAATGTTTCTAGGCCATAGAAACGTTCAATTCTATATATTATGAAATATTATAGGAACAAATTTTAGCAAACAATAGTTCAAATTGGATGTATTAAATGTTGCTAATATTCAATCAATTTGTATTATTGTTTTTATAATAAATAATTGACCAATGAAGTAAAATTAGACTTCCAACTTACTGCATCGAAATGCGCGCTGAAATCTACGTCAAATAATTTAGTCAATGTAATGAAGTAATTATGCAATTGATTTTATGTTACATGACGTAACTTACATCATAATATAACGTTATTATTATTTAAAATTATTTTAAGTTCTATAAAGTTCAATAACGTTTGAACAATACGAAATCTTTAAACTATTCTCTTTCATTTCGAATCTAATTACAATATTCAGTTGATTTAAAAAATCTTATTTCAAAGTCGTAAAATTTATAGGGTCGTTTCATTTAAGTAAAACACGTTTAGTTGTTAAGTTTTCTTGAAATTGAAACTCAATAAAAAGTAGCTAATCGTTCATTTCATTATAAATAAACGTTTTTATAAGTAATGAAAAATAATCTTTTATAGTGACAATAATATAGTTTAATGATTTTATACGTACATATATTTTATACATATATATAATGAACTTTGACCTTTTTATTTATTAATGTTAAATTTTCATTCATAAAAGGGCAAATTTTATTTTGATAAGAAAAAAGAGTTTGTTATCACTAAAAAAATCCCTTTCTTTATTAAAATTGAATGACTAATCATTCATCAGCAAAATTGGTTCTTTTTATCCGTCGACTGAACTATGCATTACATTAAAAGTTAAAGGCATAAAAAACATACTCTAAACATTAAGTGAAACCAGTAATCAACCACGCCCAATATGTTTTATCTATAGTACACCCTTCGATTACATTAACCCTGTGCTTGCATGTCTATGACAAAGCTTTTTTCCATCATCCGTTCATCCCATTTTTTCACATATAATATGCTTTCAATAATTTAATCATTCCGCAGTTTAAACATTTTTCTTATTAAATTATATTAACATCATTTGATAGCACTAAATGTAACTTAATCAACAATATTTAAGAATATATTTAATTAATTTATGAAATGCAATAACCCGTTTTTTTCTCAAGGCAAAATGACTTTGATTTGATTTTATGTTGATGTACAATTATAAGATTTCAATTGAGAAAGTTGTATGTGAATGAATTGTCTAAGTTTTAAGGACAAAAAGCGTGCATTTGCTGCTTCATTTCCGGCGTGTTTTGCGCGGATTAACCAACGCGTCGTTTACATTGCAGCATTTTTTCTAATCGCACGCGAGTATGAATATGTGACTTTGTCAAAAGCAGTCGCGACAACTTCCCACTCACGATTTGTCATATATTTAGTCTTTCATTTTACATGACAAATAAAACTTTTCATGACACGCTTAAAAATAAATCAAATGCCTCAGTTAAGATACCGCATGTGCTTATTCTAATTGTATTCGTTATATTGTTTTAATCTTTGTATATATAACGCGAGGGGATAATGAAGATTCAAGTGTAGAAGTACTTAAATATGCATTTTGTAATGATGCGGAAGAGTTCCATTGAAATAATATTATTACAAAATATAATAATAATTATAATAAAATAAATTATTATAATTATATTTAGTTTTTAACAAAACTTACAATTTGTTATTGAAAAAAGTAAAAAGTGTCAACCAAAAAAAGCTATTTTACTTCTGCCGAACTGTAAAATAAAACCAAAACGTCAGGAAAAAATCACAAACGACAATTGTACCATCGTGAACTAAATTTTGTATGCAATTGTTCTACATATGTATTTGTATGAGAGATTTGTTTCTTTCTTTCACACCGAAATACAGTTTATGAATTCAAACTGTTTAATTCATTTACATAAAATTACTGTAATTCAAACTGAAACTAAGTGAAATTGAGAAATTACAAAGATATAATTTTGTTGTGAAAAAATTATGTTATCAAATTTCACCGCAATTCAGCACTTTAAATTATTCAAATATTTACGTCAACATAAATAAATTAATTAGACCTATTTATGTTAATCTGAAGTTATATAAAAATCTAATTGTCTATTTTACATATTTATTGATAAGCATATTCGAGATTTATAATGCAGCTGAATTGCAAATATGCAATGTAGAATAACATTTGTAGTGTAATAATGTAATGAATTTAATATAGACAAAAAGATTAAGTTACGTAAAGTGAAATTACAATTTATACATTATAAAATAAAGAAGATATTTTGCATATTTAATTTTTTTTTATTGCATAAATTGCGTATATTTTTTTCAAAAGCTGTAACTCATTTTTTACATATTTCAAACTCAATAACCACAAACGATATAGAAACCCGGATCACTCACCTTTTTTTATGATATAAGCTTATTATTAACGCTCATAAACAAAGAAGATAGTTTAGCACATTTATGGTCGTTAAAAGTTATCCTAACGTGAAAATATAGCCGTGAAATAAAAATTATAATAAGTGTTTTAAGATTTCTACTGCAAAAACTTGTATGGAGTTTTACTTTCACGCAATCTGTACACACCCATTTTTAATACCAATTCTATATTTATTTGTTTTTTTCAAAACTTTATTCATTCAACTATTCTTTTTATTTCAATAAATCTAATATCTTTCTTTAAGAAATCATTTTTCGTACAGAATCGTAGAAAACAGAAAGTTGCAGGCAATTTCATAAATGCACTAAAAAAAGATTATACACAAAAATGGCGAAGAAAATATCAAAAACAGCAAAATCGAGTTAGCCATTTTTGTATTCAACCAGCAGCATTGCTTATCAATAGCAAATGTCTTGCATAAGAAATGATAGCTTTAGAAAACGCAACGATAGCAACGCAGAGCGTATCGACTGAAACGTCATGAATTTTGCATTTTACATGAAAAACATATCATCAGACTTGGTCTATATCAGCGTTAATCCAAATGCAAGTGATTTTTCTTGAATGGCAAAAGCCGTGCAATATGATGGATGCAGTTTTGATCTTAACCTTAACTTAAGAAGTGGCACAATTTCATTGCACAAATGGCCTTCCCTACGCTTTGCCTCGGATCGATTGCCGGTCAACAGCATATTAATCATTGGACACCGAGATCTGCAACCTGTGCGCTCATAGAACACAACATTCCACGCCCAAAAAGGACATTCGAACTGTTGCAACGCGCGTAATTTTGCGTTGAAAAATAAATGTGTCACCTTGATTTGAAGGTGTCTAATTTTTTTGTTGTCGCAAACAGAATCATTACGATTTCATTTTAAATTGGAAATAACTTCGTTTGTCCAATAAAAGTAATTAACGAGGACAAATCATGTTTTACAATTACAAAATCGTGTTAGCAAATGAAGCAAATTCAAATGATTGCATTATGCAAGTAAAATATCGAAGCATTGTGTCGTACTTTGACATTTAATTGACGATTTTCATAGATAAGTGTATGTTGTAATTAGAGGTGATTCTACGCTAAATATGACGTCAAAATTGGCGCGCAAACGTAAAAGACGAACGTAAAGCTCGACGCGAACTTTGAACGATAACGCTTGCATGTTTACACTGAATCACGACTAATCCTTGTGCAAGAACAATCGAAAGTTTCGAGTACATGCGTCACGCCTATTGCGATCGTGTGCTCAATGCAATTTGTCTTTGTCTTCGTTTCGTACGAAATTGGTAGAGATGATATTGAATTGGCGTTTTTTTTATCTTTCTAACAAAAAATACAGCGCCGGAGATAAAACAATTAATAAAACAACAATAAAAGGGAATGAAAACACTGAGAGCAGAGTTATTTTTATAAACGGAACAAAAATTTGAACTAATTAAATTAATCAAGGAAGCATGAATAAATGTTACTTCGTAGAAAAATGAAAAAAAGAAAAATAGAAAATGTTAGATTAAACAAAACATGTAACATTGAAAGATAAAAATAGTAACTGAAATGTGTGATTAAAGAAATGTATTGAAAATGTAAAATTAAATAAATGATAGAAAATTATTGTAATTGATTAATGGAAAAGCGTTAACATAGTTAATATGTCGATAATGTCAGCGTGTTGCAAATTTCGAAACTGACAGTAATCAGATTATTTTGCTTAAACAACCAGCTGGTGTAACAATTTAAAGTATCGATCACATTTCTGCACAATTACGCGAAACTGCACATTAGCATCGATGGCGTATCAATTTTGCTGTAAAAACCACTGTAAATGTTTCAGTCAAAGTAATCGCGAATAACGTTTACTTTATGTACGCACACAAACCACCACTTACCAAATAGTGCGTACCTTGAGAAATGAACGAAAGTGGGTGAACTCACTTTTCTGATAAACCGGTATTTGCATTTTTATTAGTATCCCAAAGGTCCACCTGTTTTTCGTTACATGGTGCTGTGCATTATCGGAATCCAAATTTATAAAAAGCCATTTTTATTTTTATTCGCAACACTGAACTCGTTTATTTTATTAAAGAAATGTTCTAATAAATGTAAAAATTGTTGAATCAACTGTTGCGCAGTTCTCTTAATGTATTTTCACGAGAAATGTATTATTACAAAGTTAATCAATTGAAATTTTTTTTTCACACGCTTTTTAAGAATTTGCATATTGAATTGTAATAAACAAAGTTCTCGAAAAGTAATTAATGATGAAGAAGAAAAAGATATTGCAGTTATATTTATAGTACAATAATGCAATAAAAAAGAATTAATTATTATTAAACTTTTTAAATTATAACTTTTGCATTCTGTACAATAAATATCAATTTTCTCACTTACGAAATCAATGTTAAGAAGAAATAATATATTATGTAATATCAGAGAAACGATTCTAGTAATCAAATCCTACAAGCACGTAGATTTAATTAAGGCTAATTAAATTTTATTAATAGATTTATTTTAAACAATCTATAAATCGGTTGACTTTCATCGCACTTCCGTGTAATAATTCCAATATTGCGTTTCAGTAAACACACAATCAAAATTTAAGGACAAGATATTATTTTTAAATGCAATTTGCATGAATGTAATTTTAATTTGTATGAATAAAATAAATATCACTTGTTTTAATTTCACATATATCATTATCGCATAAGCGAGTTCATACAGTAAACAACTCTTGTTTGCAACTAACTAACTAGTACATTTTAATCAAAGAAAAAAACTATAAATTAAATTGTCTCAATGATACATATGAATTAGAGCTATAAACTATAATTTGCATTGATTATTCATTCCGACTCTAACTCAAATTTATGGACTTCATTCATCTCATCTAAAATATTTTCTCGCGCGAAATCTTAAACTATTTTGAAAATTTATTTATTTTAGTTATGTTGAATTTAATGTCATATTACTTGTATCCTTTAAATACATAAATACATGTTTAAAAGATAACAAATTAATATTTAAATATTAAACCGTTCTGACAACTATATAATAAAGTCGCTAATAGAATATATTGCAGAATTTGTATATATTTTTTTAACGATGAAATTCGTCATTCACCGTGAATATTGATCAAACTGCAATACATGCAAAAGTTTTATCGATTGACCGATGCTATGTAACTCAAAAAAACGACGGTGTTAGTAAAACTGACGAATTTATTCTAAAGCGGTTGGTTGACTGAAGGATGGTCGAAATCAAGGTCGCTTCAAGTGTTTAAACAAGATATAAAACCGCACTGAACCGGAAATACCATTTTTTTGTATTTTCAATGCAAAATTATTATTATAGAATAATGTTTATTCAATAACAAAATTTGTCTATTAAATTTGGTTACACTAAATAAAAAAATAATTTTTTCCTCTTGATTTAACAAAACGGAACCTTTCGGTTAAGTGACTTAAATTAATTATAATTTGTAACCTTCTATAATAATGATTTATAATATAAACTAAATGTCATGAAAAAATGACATTTTCATCTTCATTTTTAGTCTTCTTTTAAAGTGACAATAAACTGATAATACATATATATACAAATATAAACATTCATACAGAACTTTTAATAGTGAATAAATGTTTATGGTAGCTGTAAATTTTAATGTTGTTTTCTGATAGTTACAATAAAAAATGTTTTAATGACTGAAGCATCATCATTCAGCGCAGATGATTACAGATATGAATTTGTCACAGTTTATGCTACCGTCATGCGTCATTTCAGCTAGATTTTTATGAAGTCTTTATTAAAACAACTTTTTAATTATGTCTAATTATAAAACACACCAAGAGCGTTGATAAAAAATAAAATAAAATGTCGATTTCAATCAAATCCTGCTTTTATTTCAAGTATATAACTTTTAAACTAATATTTTGCAAAATAATAATCTCCATATTTTGAGTAACTTTTGCCTGATAACATTCCCGTTCATTTTCGCAATTATTCATATTTTTCGCCGTAAAATCCATTAAATATTCTACAATCTAAACATTTCAAAATATTATTAACGTCCATAAAATTTCCCTCTATTTTAGTTCTTTGAATTTGAAAAAAAAACTTCATTTCGCAATTACTCTTACACGTTCTACTGCACAGCTTTCCCTAGCATCCCGTAACATAATACGAGATTAGACTTACTTTTGAGTAAAAAGCGTCGAAGGGTGTTCGTGGTATGCCGTTCATCATTTTGCTCGTGAGTTGTATTCGCTGACGGTATTTATGCGTCGCTAAAACGCAAGGGTGAACATTGCCGAAGACCCGAGGCTCGGTTTGAAATTTCTTACTTCGACTTCACCGCAACTCAACCACTTTTAATGTTCCTTCCTTTTTTTTTATTCCAATATTTACCTGATTGGAATAAGAGAAACAAAATTGAAATCAAATCCGTCAACGAATAATTAACGATCGAGTTGTTCCGAAGTTGACAAAGTCGACCGATTCATCGTGCCAGTTTTGTCGTGTATCATCAATTTGGACCATTTGTAGAAATTTCGATGGTATTGCAATAATTAATCGTTCGTTATATATGTATATATGTATATATGTATATATATTTTCAATATTCAATTTGTCACAGTGTCTGTTGACGTTGTGATTCGAGATCACGAATGGGTGTATAGACGCTACACCGACACTTTGGATTCTTACGAACACTTCTTCGCCCACGTGTAAATTGTGCCAAGAGTTTCCATACACCTTCGGCGGCACAAAAACTTCGCGCACTTTGGTTTTTCGTTTATTTCTCCGGATAATTACTTTCTCCTGCTTCCACGATTGACTCGCAGATTAGAATAATCGACGACAAATCTTGTTGACCAATTTCCTGCTGACTTGACAACTTGTCAAATTGCTTGTCAAAAGTCATTTCATTGAGTTTAATTGCAATTTTTTTTCATTGAATAAAAATAAATAGCAAATTAGATTTTGCAAAAGTACTCTCTGCTGATAAATCTGCGATTACTTAAAGTGTATTGTGCGAATATAAAAGAAGATTATATCAATATTGTAACGAATGGAATAATAACAAAACATTATCTGAAACAATTTATCAATATTTACCGAAGTTAAATCGTATTTTGTTTAACAATATTCACTTTGTAAACTCTTGAATATTAAAAAAAAGGCTTTTGTTATTTTTATAATAATTTATAATATTATTAACATAATAATGACTAATAATATTATTAACAATAAATAATTTTTCATTCAAAATGAATCAAAAGATTAGAAAAAAAAGCATTTGACTAAATTCATTAACTTTTTGTATCATCAAAAGATCAAACAAGTTCACTTTATATTAAAATGCCAACAAAAACAAAAACTTGACAAGTTGACAAATCAGTTTAATGTCAATTCGCAAAAATGCATACAAAAACTGATTCAAAATCGATTTACTTTGACTTAAAAAGTTGAAATAATTGTTCCAAATACATTTCAAGTAAAACGAATTAGCACGTTTTTATTATCACTAATAGTCAATAAATATAAATGAAATTGTTTAATACGAAGAATCACACAAAGATGTTAAAGCTTTTGCGACAAAAACTTGACGATTTCTTCGAAATCATGAAGACGACGAAGATTAATCGGAATTTACGCGCGATGTTGGTTGCGGAGCACATGAGAACGAGATTTGAAATGCAGTCTCGAGCCTTGGAGCGCGCGAGCTCAACGCCTGCGCTTATATTTCCACGCGATACGCGAAAGCACGTGGTGCATCGCACCCAAAAGACAGACTGACTGCGCGACGCGATTCCACGTCTTTACAATGTGCTATTGATATACGCACGCACTGTTTGCACATGTCACTTTTTATGCGCGAAAGTATTCAATCAGTTTCTGCTTGTGTATGTCAGCACTTTTTTCCAACACAGCCTTCTTTTAATTCACTCTTTTATGTCAAAAAATAAGATGTTTATTAAAAAATTTTTGACACATTTATTATATGTCATTATTACTATTTTTTATTTTTCCAAAAATTAATTTTTTTTACATTTGAAGTTTCGTTTTAGAAACATAAAAAAGTCGTTTTTATGGAAACTGCGTAGTTTTATAAAAAGTAACTACGGTGAACTTTGAATTGAAACAGTATGTCTGAAATGTATACAAAGTTGGTAGCAAGAATAAGAGTGATATTTTAATTAAGTTAGATGACGGATTCAGTAGCATCTCAGTATCCAGTAACGTTAAACTCGTGGAAGCTGGGTGAAAGATGCTGTGCTGCCTTTCATGATATCTTTTTTCCCGAACATTCATTTCTGCAGTACAAATATTTGTTTAAGTCAACCGACATTTTAACTAATTAATGTATTATTCCAAAAATTAATTATATATTTAAATGTTGAATATTTAATATTTTTATTTATTTAATTATATTTTGGAGTAAATACATTTTTTTGTATTATTTATATTAAACAATAATGTTCTTTGTCATTTTCGTTCTAAATCAATTTTCTTTATTCAATTTATTCTCACAATCAAATATAGTATCTGAATTAAAATTCAATGAAATCATTCTCTTCTTATCGAATATTTTATATATAAAAATCCTTGAATAAGTTCGAAAGATCCGACTTATTTATATTTATATATATATTTTATCGTTTCAAAAAGTCTTACAATATGAGATCGATGTGCTGTGCCATTCGTTGCTATAATCCGTTGTCAAAACAAGTTTTTCCGATGACATTTGAGCACACAAATAGTTTTATAGATAAAAGCGCTATGTAAACGTTGATTCGCTTTGGTATTCTTTTTTTGTGCAATTTTATGTTCACTCGATTGATATTGTTCCATTCAAAGGATACTTTCAAAATTAAATTTGGACCAATTATTTTTTATATATAAAATTTCCAGCAAATATTTTATTTGCTGTAAGTTTTTCCAATTAAAGGATAATGAAAATGGAATAAGAAAAATATAAATATAATAATAAATAAACTTTTGAAATGTCATAAAGTACGCAAAAAAGTTCAAATTCTTAAACGTTCAATTACTTAAGTAAATTAATAACTTAATCTTTTTTTTTTTTTTTTTTTCAAAAATATTATTATTTATAATACAAAAATGATGGATTCAAATTCGGTTCTTCGAATGGTCAAATTCAATCATATTTGTTGCATAAAAGGAAAAGCGATAAGGAAATTTCAAAGAAAATGATGCACACAGGGCATTGAGGATGACTTAGCTGTTAAAGTTACCCGCTTATCAAAGATAAGAGACGTATATATTGACGTTTACGATCGTCCTAAATGTTGTTACGAGCGTTCCGACCTTACCGATGAAATATTGAAAATGAAATTGTATTTTTAAACGGCTATGTATTTCAACAACAAAATTCACTTTGACACATTTTTCTACCTTACTTGCACAGGACATTTATAAAAGGGGGGAACCGGTTTCCTTTGTCCGAATCAAATAACTCGGTTATATATTAGTGACTTGATCTCATCACGTCATATAATAAGTTTAAAACAAAGTTTCCATTCAAATGTCAACATTCGAAAATGAATCTATCTTTTACGATATTTCTAAACAAATTTGCTTTTATCAATTTTCAATTATTAAATTTCTGGAAAAAAAAAGTTTCACTAAAACGAATAATATGTAGATGTTACAAATTCATGTACATAAATTTGCAATTACTTTTACTTAAGTAATTCGTAGAAAATCAAGCAACATTTTAACAAATATTACTTTTTTCTTCATATTCAAAAACATTCTGTGTTATATGAAAGTCTTTTTAATCTTTTCAAACAATTTTGAAATAAAATTAGCGTATTCAGGGGAAAAAAGTCAAGTGAAATATTTGATATGGAATTTATATTTATGTAGGTGTTAATAAACATTTTTTCCGGCCATTTTAGCGAAAACGAATTCTAAACTGATTGAAAGTCATAGGGTTTATGTAGCATGAAGTGGTAATTGCGTTAATTAAACATCTGTGCATGTTTTTTCATCATGCACTAAAATAAATACTAAAAGTAAATGATTTGAATAAATAGCTATATAAATTTGACATTTAATTTTGCAAATAATTCTAAAATACTTTTTAGATTTCATATAAGTCATCGATACTAAAATCATTCCCATATATTTTAGCATGTAAATCAATTAACAGTGAATTATTTTTCACGAAATAATGCTGAATAGCATTTATATCTAATTACTTATGCAAAATATGCCAAGCGTGCAATAATTTTGTTTTTTTAATATTCATAAATGTTTCGATGAACAAAACTAAAATTCATGTTCACCAAAATCATTATAACTTTATAAAGCAAATGTTCTCCTCTATAATTTGCACGTTAAAATCAAGTTTTGATTTTGAAGTTGCTTTTTGGTGTTTCGTACGAGTTAATTAACGACTTTCATTGAACGCGAGTGAACATGCAGCCGAGATTTAAATATCATGAAACACGTATTTTTCAGCTCTCGCAAATTTTTAAATCAACGCTTAGAGTTTTAGCTAATTAACAACTGTCGAACGTTTGCTAATACTGCTTTGATTTCATTTATTTATCCCCAGTATGATATAATCTCATGATATTTGAAAGTTGTTAAACAAGCGAACTATAACTTTATTAATGAATGTAACATGAATTTGGCAGAATATATGCCAGCATGTACAATTTTCAAATAAAATTATACTCAAACATAAAATGAAATTATCATTCATTCTATCTACCTTATAGATAATTTTTTCGCATTCGCAGTTTTTTTTAATTGCAACCTTTAATAATTTTGTTTCGTCAATTTGAAACTGAGATTTGTCTGTCTTTATCCTTATCTTCATTGCTTACTTTTTACATTGAAAAATATAATACGTTGATTAAATTCATTTTCCATCCTTAGCAATGCAAGAAAGTATACTTTTCGACCCTAAAAACTAAAATACTTAAAAAATACCTTTCCCATCTACAAAAAGAAACTAGGAAAAGAATATTTCTAAATCTCTGAAAATTGCGAAACTGTCAAAAAATAGTTCTTTACCATAATACTTCATCGAAACACTCAGCAAGATTGTTCGCACTGTCAAAGTGTCAATTGTTTCTCAAAACTAACTAAATGAAATGAAAAATGAAAGTAGCCCTTAAAGAAGAAGTGAAATTTGAAATGCAAAAGGGACACTTGGGATAAAGCGATGCTGTTGCGCGTGTTGGTCGCGCGCGCAAAATCGATTTGTCGTGAGTCGGTGCGCGCCAGAAGCGGAGTAGCACGTGGCACATGTCCAGTCGTGGAGAGTCAGCCAGCAATCTGACGCGATCGGAAAAAGGACCTCGAACGTTTTACAGCCGGCGTTCGGGCGCTCCACGTCGCAACTGCCACGCTGCGACTAAAAAACGATACGATGACCTCATCAGCACCGGCTTGCCTGCCTAAGTTCTCTTCTCCTGCCAATGCCGTCATCACTACTAGCCATACTGAAAACGTCGTAGTTTTCGAGTCCCACGAGGATTCGCGAGTAAAGCACGCAAAGTAGTTCCTTCCAAAAGAGCTCCCAAATGAATTTAATGGAAATAAACTGATTGTATATTATGAAATTGAGATTATGTTATTATAAGTTGCTGAGTACTTGTTTGCTCAAAGTGCGAACCAATTTTCAGTCAATTGGCCTGGGATTTTCGTTCAGACGAATGGCTCTATGTTATTATATATTAAATTAACAACAAATTATAGTCTTGTATGTTAACGTTTTGAAATAATTTTATTTCCTCATCAGAACTAAAATATATAAAATTATACAAATAAATTATATGTTCATTGTCAATAAATTTGTGAAATCATAATAATTTACATTAATTCGTAACAATTTAACAAAAATAATGAGTAATAATAAATCATAATGTATTTTTGAATTGGATATGTAGGTTATAATTTTGCCATAGTATAGTTTTATCTAAATTTTATTATTGTTGAAAAAAGTTTTTTACCTGTTGTTTTAATTTATAATTGTTTTAGTTTTTATATGCAATATTTTTGAGTATGATTAAAGTTTATAATATTAACTTCAATATAATAAAATTTGGATATAGCTATATCATTTCTATATTTTGATTTTGTTTTGAATCTGATTAATATTTGAAAAAAATAATGAAGCTGATTTTTATTTGGGAAAGAAATTGACATATAAAATTTAATAGAGGAACAACATTATATTTATCCTCTTTATTATCAACAACAAATTATAGTACTTTGATTTTATAACTATTTGGAAGATAATCCAAAATGATTATTTTAGTATATTCTCAAAATAAATATTTTATTGTAAAAATTTTTTCTTACGTTACAAAGATTATTATATACTAATAGGATTTTAATTTTATAAATATTTAAAATATTAGTTAATGAAATTATTTATTATTTATTTATTTATTTATTTACACTAATGGCGCCTAGAGTTAAAAACTCTCATGGCTGACAATACATGAAATTAATCATGTAAATAAGAACTTAAATAATAGTCTAATAATTTTTATAAGCTCTAAAATCTTTTGACTTATTTCAATTCATTGAACTTTAACATAAAGTTCGAAAGCAAAGTTAGCATACTATTTAGGCACCTGAGTTGCACTATATTTTTACAATAATATTATGGTAATATAACTGCCTAACGTTTGTAAATAGGCCAGTAATAATATAGTAAATCATAATAATAAGTCCAAGAAAGTGTGAGATTAAAATACGTCCTTTGATAATCGTCATAGAAAATCTGTTTTTCTAAATTATTTACAAGTTTTGAAACAATCGACAAAATACACATTTTTAATTATTATTATTTAATTTAAATTTTAATTATTACTACTATTTAATGTAAAATTAAAATAATTTATTTTTCGAATTGTACATAAATGCACCTAGGAAGAAACAAGTGAGTACTAAATAATTTAAATTTCATTGTAATTTTGCTCAAATTAATATTCAAGTATAGAAAGATACTGCATTGTTCATAATATAAAATAATTAATACAACAATTTCTTTAAATAACAAATCTTATACAATTATGCAACTTGTATGCAAATGCGAAAAGTATTGTTTTCAAAAATACGATTCTGACACAAATTAAGTAGTTTAATTAACTGAGTATATCAGAAACCGAAATAGATAGTATTATTAATATTATTAGAGTAATATTAATTCATATTATCCGCCGAGACCTGTCGATAACAGTAGGAAATTTCAACTAGTAAGAAAAGAAGTAGGGACATATTAAATGCTGTGCCTTAGCAACGAATCATCAATCAGCTGATAATCAGTTGCTTTCAGTGATCTCAACGGTGCATTTTAGACAAATCACTTAACGTTTGACATTTACATGTACATTATATATCAAATATATATAAAATTGAAATGTCATAAATTAATAATGTGAATGTACAAACTTTTATAACTCAACATTAACGAGTACAAAGTCTTTTTTGTAATAAAAAGTACAAATGTGATATTTGCACAAAATACCTCACTAAAATAATGCCTCACAAAAAGTCTGTAGATCGGCGCGAGGAAAGACTTTATTATGTCAATAAATTTTCTGATTATCGTACTTGAATTATTCGAGCGATTCAAATTAAAAGAATTATGCAATTCTAACTACATTTTTGAGAGTAACAATTTGTCAATGGTAAGAAAAGTTATTCTGTTTAAATTCTATTTATTATTATTATTTTAAGCTTGTTATAAGTTATCAATATTTCATACTACATTATATTTTCAGTCCAATTAAGTTTTATCATTATCTTAACATAATTAATATTCAAATAGTATTAATATAGCTTATATAATACATTTCGTAAGTTTTACATCAAACTTATACAAACTTTAATGTTTATATCATTAAAAATAGGATGTACAAAATATATCTGTGGCCTAAAGGAAAAACCAATTAACTCCACTTTTACAAATTTTAAGAAAAACGCGTTTGAATTTTTCATCTTGTATTCAAATGTATAGAAAAAAACCTTTATTTCATCTTCCTATTTTGTAATAGTTCTACATTTCGATAAATATGGACTCATAAAATGAAAGTATAAGCTTGTTAAGATCCGAAATTATCATTAACTCAATTTTGCAAAAAAAGGAGTTAATCGGTTTTTCCTTCAAGCCACAGATATACACATTTATTAGTTTCGTTTCAAGTACATCAACGCCATCTTTCATCTAATCTCCATTTGAACTATCTTATAAAAGCAATAATTTTAACGAGAATAAAAATGTATTTGAATGTAACTAAGAAAACTGAACATTACAGATCTCACTACAGCGCCATGTACTGTGCTCGGGATAAGATATACTGGTTCGCAATCTACTCCCGCCTGACAGTGCTGATTCTCCAGTTTGTGTTCAATGTCATCTGTCCAGATCACGAAGCGGATGCCTTTGTAAGTCCAACAAATCCGCGGGAAAGCGTAAGTGTCGCCGACACAATTGTGACCTCGCTACTTGAAGGCCTCACAAGATGGGACGGACAATACTTCTTGCACATCGCAAAGTACGGCTACACATACGAAAACACCATCGCCTTCTATCCACTGTTTCCTCTAATCAGCCGATACTTTGCCCAACTCGTTCAAGTGCCTTTCTTTTTTCTCAACGGCGACAGTGTGATGCTCCTCTCGGCGGTTATTCTAAATTTCATCTGCTTCGTGAAGTCGGCTCTAATACTCTACGATCTCAACAAACTGGTTCTTAAGGACATTCGACTGTCTTACAAAGCCGCCATCTTGTACTGCATCAGTCCGGCCAGCATCTTCTTCAGCGCCATCTACTCGGAGGCCATGTTTGCCTTTGTGACCTTTTACACGATGTACGCGGCGCTGCAGAATAACTTCTTTGTGTTCCTACCAATGAGTCTGTCCTTCATTACAAGATCCAATGGAATCACCAATTTAGGATTTCCAATGTTTGCCTGGATAAGAGCTGTGCTAAACAAAACCCTCAACAACGAATATCCAACGATCAACTTGTTAATGAAGAACATCAGCTCAACTATATCGTCGTTTCTACTGAATATGATACTGTCTTTGAGTCCGCTGGTACTTTTGCAGATTAATAATTACAGTACCTTTTGCGTTCCCCAGACTAATACATCAATACCCTTGCATGTGGTTCATCATGCGATTGAAAATAACTACCACTTAATGGGAACCGATGGTTATCAACCACCCTGGTGCAACTATCCCATACCACTTGCTTACACCTATGTTCAGTCAAAGTACTGGAATGTCGGATTCTTGAATTACTACGAATTCAAGCAAATTCCAAATTTCCTATTAGCTATGCCAGTATTATTTTTAATGATGAAATGTATTTATGAGTATTACAAGGAACATAAGAGTACATATTTTTTAGGTGTATTTTGTGATAGATGGAGTACGAAGAATAGCGTTTATCCGATAGATATGTTTCCGTTTGTTATTCATGGATTGTTTCTCACCATTGTTACTATCTTGTTTGTACATATACAAGTGAGTACGAGACTTTTGGCGTCGGGCAGTCCGTTGTTGTACTGGTATTGTGCGATTTTAATGAATCGTTCGGAGAAGCCAATTGAGGATGTCACGGAAATTAGTTATGAGGATGAAGAAAATGTTTATTCGTCGTTCAAAGTATTTTTTATGACAAAAAAGACATACACTTTAGCGGATAAACTCATTTTGCTATATTACTTTGGCTATATTTTTGTCGGTTGTTTTATGTTTTCCAACTTTTTACCTTGGACGTGACTTTGTCAGTGATTATATTTATTTTATGTAGAAAATTATATTATTTGTCGTAATTATTGTATTTAAATTAGATGGACGATTGTCAAAGGAATTGTGTAGAAATGTATATTGTTACATTTGCCAATTTATTTAGAAAGATGATAAACTAATTTTAGAATCGAATATATAGTTTAATGCAGAATTTTAAAACACTTGTAAATGATATAGTATTGCATTTCATTTTATGTAAAAAATGAACAAAGAAATGCAATTTTTTATATTTTTCAGAATTTTTCACTAATAAGACTAATATTACGGGAAGAATATTAACAAATTGTACACAACTGATAAATATAATTATTCTACTTTTTGTTTAATATACAATAAATAATAAAAGTATCGTGGTAATCTTCTTGCATTGATTTATCAAAAAATATAAACAGTATGAAATTAATTTCAATTAATACGAAGTATTTTAAAAATATGACAAAAATATCTTGCCACCTTCTAAAATGCCAATTTCCAAAACATAATTAATCAACTTGTCCATTTTTCATGGTATTAAAACTGATTTGTGCAAAATGGATAAGATGATTATAGTTTAATGCAGAATTTTAAAACACATGTAAATGATAAAGTATTGCATGTAATTTTATGTAAAATTTTATGTAATAATTATATATTTATTTATTTTTGTTTAATGACACATTTATTAATACAACATTGTACATAATTTCTTTAAAATGTGAATTTAAATGAAGAATGATTAAATTTCGCAATATTTATTATATTATTCAAAGTCAACTTATTTTTAAATCTAATGTCATTGCAACTATCAGTCGTAAAACAAATTTTTTATTACAAAATAACAAACTAAAACAATCAATTATTTTCTTAAAGCATTAAAAAGTAAACAAATTATGTACAAATGTTTATTTATATGTTAAAAAGTGTTGAATGATATAACACGCACCTACAATGCTCAACCTGTAAATACCGTTTTTATGTAAAATACTGAATAAAATATTTTTTATTACACGATAAATACATGTTATAATCATTATTTTATTTGAAAACGTTTAAAACTATTGTCTTAATGCTTATTTTGCATAGAAAATAATTTTTCCGAATTTTATAGAAGATCATATGATATTTCAAATTTACCATCAAATAATGTAAAAATATTGTTATTTAAATTAAATAATAATTTGCAAGGTTTATTATTATTATTATTATTGATAAAGTAAACGTTATATTTAATTTAATGCATACCTCGATTTTGTGACTTTTACATTTTTGTCTGAATATCCAGCTAGGGAAATTTACTTTTCCCTTTGTCAGATAATCCCCGAAAATAGTCATCTCAACAATCTAAACATAACCTCCAAATTGACGTTTAGGGTATTTGCGCGTTCCAAGAAACACTGTTGTCTTTTCGCGCGTATGAGAAAGAATTTACCTTCGCATCGGAATATAAACAATCCTCAAACACTGAACACAATTAAGCATTTGTACTGTTTATCAAGCTTATCATTAATTAAACGATTTTCATTCAACTGTTGTACATTATTTCAAGTGTTTCTATTTTTGTTTGTGTGATAGTAAAGCATTTTATAGCCTGAAAATGCTTTTGTCGTCATAAAAATTGTACCGATTTTCCTCATACAAACTTAACCTCTACATCAATCAATATTTACATTTTCAACATGAATTAAAAACTAAAAATGATAAAGTAAAGCAATTATTTGAACAACATAACATAAAACTTACGAATAATTTGATATAATTGATCCACACAAAATGACCGATTGTGGTAATGCGCCTGTGTTTACAAATGATGCCGTTTCTCAGGAGACGTCAGATCTTCTGCAAAAAGCCATACAACAGGTGATTATCAATATTATTAGAAATACATTATTAACATAATTTTTAATTTATTCGTATTCATATTATTGATATTGCTTTATTACTTTTTTATTATAAATAATTTTTCATTCATAAATACGTAAAATAAATTTTGTAAGATCGTATATTTGCATAAACTATTATGATTATGATTATTTTATATAATTTTTATAAATAATAAATTCCATTGTTTATTTCAGGTTATTGACGACGATAACAATGAAAATCAATTTGTCACTTTATTACAACAAGAGGAAAACAATGTGGATACAATAACTTTAACCGAGGCACAAGCAGCAGCTCTTGGTTATTCATTTGAAATTGACACGATAGAAGAACCAAAATTATGGGACAATCAGACTGACGAGAGTATCATTCCACAAAATGATGAGGAGCAACATGACACAAATGTAAACAATGCAGTTTTAATTGAGTCGCTGGATTTTAAATCGCAGATGCTCTCACAACAAAACACAATTCAAGTTCTTACAAACTGTGATGTACAAGACTGGAATGCAATTCAAAATATAGACTCGCATTTATTGGACAATTTAAAGCTTCCAAACAGTGGTTCCAAGGTGCAAAAGAAAACTGAGGATGTTATGTTTAGTAATGCAGCTGCATGTTACATGAACAAAAATCTAAAATCACAAAGTTTAGTTAAGAATAATACAAATCAATTTGTACTGAAGCCATCGCAAAATGTCACAAAAAATATCAAGATTTATCCTAATGTTACGAAAATGGATGGTAAAATCTTTGAGTTAAATATTTCTGATAATTTTAATTGAAATATAAAGTAAAAATATTTAATTATTACTTTTTATTTGTAGGCAGACAATTTGAGCCAAGTTCTAACCAGTCACCAATACTTCTTCCAAAAACTGCACTGCTAAATACCGTACCCTCAATAATACGCGCAATTCCAGTATCCAGTTTGAATTTAAACGTCGGCACACAATCCACGACCTTATTAACAAATTCCGTTGATCAATCTGTTAACGGTAAATCCATTTTGGCAACAAGTTCCGATGCACAAGTGATGTTACCGCAAATGGTAATGTCAACAGCGTCAGCTCAAAGTTCAATTTCAAGCAATAATGGACAACGATACGTTTCACCGGTTTTGAAAACTGGAAGACTTGTAAATTCAAAGATGGATATTCAGAAGCCAATTCATATCGCGCCAAAAATGGTGCCGACGGCTACTGTTAATAGTTCCGAATCATTGTTAGCGAAATCAAAAAAGCCAATTATTTTTCGAGCTGCATCAATTTTAAAAGATGACGAATCGCTGATTGGAAACACGAGTTATTCCGTTCAAAATCGAGAGAATGTAGTAGTTGGAACACCAATTTCGTTATTAAAAAACACGAGTAAAGTTATTAATGGAGCAATCACAGATAAACAGACAACAACATCTGGCTGGAAAAGTGTAATTAATAATAGTGTAAATGGTAATAGTAAACAGTTCGGAAGAATACTGAATGTAGCCGGTTCGGCGCAAAATAACTCGAAGTCGAAATTTGTCAGTCAAATTAATACAGTAACGGGAGTGGCTAATCGAAAAAATGATGTAAATACTGGGCAAACTTCAGCAGAAGTTCCAAGTAAATCTGTTAGCGGGAACAAGCCAACTGTTACTGGAGAACACGTTGTGCAAATCGTTCAGCAAGGACAAACTTTGCATAGGTATATTTCAAGTGAAAATACCAGAAAGAAATATTTTCCTTGTATTAACATATGTAAAATAAAATTTCTCTTTCAGTCTTCAACAATTGTCACCGGCACAATTAAAACAAATAGCAACAGTTTTGCAATCTCGAATTCATAATAGCGAAGATAGTAACGAAAAAGTTGTTTACAGGTAATGCATTCATTGATATTTTGTATAAAAATGATATTTTTCCAAATGTTCCAATTATTTATGTTGTTATGTTTGTTTTATAGAATCGTTTTTCCTGAAGAATTGGATCTAAAAAATCGAACATCTACAAATGTATTGAAAAATCGAATTTCTAAACGGGGAAGGCCTAAAAAAGGATTATCAAGAAATTTCATTGCGAATAATAAAAGTGTATCTAACGAAGATCAAGAAGATATAAAGGTAAAAATTAAACTGTCTAATATTTGTTTAATCATTTATATAATTAATAATACTTAGTTAGATCACTAATTAAAAAACAAAAACGGTAAAATTGATATAAATATTTTCTGTTTAACAGAACGAACGCAAGAAAGTTGTAGCTCGAACTCGATCAGGTCGATTGTCTCGTCCACCTCGACACATGGTTCGAGATTATAAACATCTACATCACTTGGATTTCATGCAACCCGATTACGACGATTCCGACGGTGGCTACAGTGACTACAATACCCAAGGCGATAAACTTGAAGACGATGAATCTCCGAAAGATCTTCTAACTGGTTTAGAAGTGCCAAAACGAAAGATATCAGATCATTTTCGATGTCCAACTTGCAACAAAATTTACCTAGGTAGAACACGAATGTCGCGACACTTTGAAGCTCATCCAGATCACGGCAGTCCTGAACAACTTCCGCCTCCAACTCCTGAGCCCGATTTAAAACAAATACCCACGCATGATCCATTGAAACGAAAGGGAAAGAAACGGGGTCCTTGGGCTTATGTCACACCGGAAGCTAAATCCGAAAGGCGACAAATCAAACTAAAAGAAGCGATTTCCGTTTGTGATAACAGCGAAATCATTAAAATCGCTGCAAAACCCGTCGTAAACGCACAGTCACTGTACAATTTACTAGTCCTAAAATCAGAGAATAACGTGAAAAACTTGCTTGAAGAACTGAAAATCTTTCTCGATGACATTCAAGCGAATATCACCGGAATGTTGCTTCCCGAGAGAGGAGACAATGTATCACAAGATGACGTTATTGAAGCAACTGACAAAAATGTTTGCAATGCTCTTGGGGTGGAACCGGGATTTTATCGATTAAATGGTCATCTTTCGGAACAAGACGAGGACGAAGAAAGTCACTATAATAACGCCGCCGATGAACCAGTTTGTAAATTAGCAAAATTAGACAATTTAGATGAAGGCAAAGAAAACATTGACGACGAACAGTTGTCGCCGGACTTTTCAGAAAGTGCGAATCTCGATATGACGAATTTGCTGCACAAGAAAAAGTCACAAATCAATTGTCCAGAAGTTTTGTCAGCGTTGACTCTCATGCCTCGAAATCCAAATCCGGCTTTACAAAACTCACCAGAATCAAAATCCAAAAAACTATTAATCTCAAGTCCGGAAATACAAAATCAAATTTCGGATAGTTCGGGTTTCCAGAAAATTGATATCACGAATTCACCACAAGAACCGAAAGACGATGTTTTTCCTCAGGGAACAAATTGTTCCGACGTGTTTGCGAAGCTTAATTTCGATCGCAATGTAAAATTGCAACAAATGGAACAAGGGTTCGTGAAATTGGACGTCAATTCATATCAGGACAAACAACTGCCGGAAGACACAAGATTGGAGACAAAGATGGAGAATGAAAAATTAATGTCCATGAATTCGGCTTGTAAAGTAACAGATATTATGCAAGAAACTGCACAAATTATAACAAATAGTTGTGATACAAACATTTTTGGTAATGCTGAAAATTTGCCAAATTATGATCACATAACACATCTGGATATACTAAATATTAGCGGAGTTATTGATAAGAATTTAATGATGGATGACAAATTAGTGGAACAGTTGAATTTAGTCGATCAGTCCAATATTGTCGACGAGTTGGTTTCCGAGAGATTGAAGAATATGATGCCAGATAATATATTGGAGGGAAACATCATGTCAAATCATACAAGCACTATGATGCAAGATGCAGATTTAGTTTTCGGTAATTTGGCAGACGATTTTAATAGAAATGGTAAAAGCTGATCAATACCAATTTTTGTCACATTCATGCGAGTTTACATTATACTTAGCGTAATGTTAAAAAAGAAAGAAATGAAGTTTTTGGATAATGTTGAAATGATTTTCAATATAGGTGTTCACGTGGCCAAAATCAGTGAAAGCATTTCAATTTGTGTCATTACTTAAAATAATTGACAAAAAATAGACAAATTTGTATTTCATTTATTATTCGTTCGATCAGTTAAAAATTCTACTAAATTATTATTATTAATATATTTTATTTATGATATTGTGAATGTTAATAATATAATTTAGAATTATATTTTGATAATTCGATGAAACTACCTTTGTGTAAATACTACTGAATATGCAATGTAATGTGTAAACAAATAATTTTCAGAGACTTGAAGTAATTTAACTTTTCGTTGATCTCATGTCAGTTCTGATATTTAAAAAATGATTATTTATTTAACATAAATGTAAGTGAAAATTTGCAATTGAAACATAGTTGTTATTTATTTAACAGACTATGTTTTGACATATAGAAATATATAAAGTATATTACCTTTAGTGATAGTAAAGAATTTTATCTTTATATATCTAATAGTCATACAAATGTGATGTACATTAATTTAAGATATAATCGACATAAGAAATATACAGAAATATTCTTCGATACGTTTGTGTAAATTCAATATTTATATATTTTTTGAAGCATGCCAACGTTCTTGTTAGTTAAAAAAATTATATAAGGTGAAGCTTCAAGTTTATAATTAAAAGCTTTGAATAGTAATTATTGAAACATTATTTATCAAAAATAATTTGAGTATTGGTATAAAAGAATTAATGCTGATAAGACATTAAAATTATTTATATTCACTACTTTTTATATATAATTTTAAACATTGCATAAATTCAATAATATAATTGTATTTTATTAACTTAACTTGAAATTTCATCTTAACTTATAATATAACATTTAATGGGTATTCATTTTATTATGCTGTGTCCATATTACATTTTAATATTTGTAATTTACTTTGTACAAATTTGAATATAAACCTAATTTAATTATATTATTGAAGGATTCACATATAATACTATGTAAACAAATGTTTATAACTTTACATATTTAACAATTTTTAATTATTAAATATGTAAATTATTCAGTGTAGATGTTCTTATGATATTTATAAAGTTAATCGTATAAATTCATAAGAAGAATTACACCACTTGTAAGAATGGGTGTAAATTATATCATTCAAAATAATGTAATTCTTTGTACAATAAAGTACTATATTCTAATTACTGTATTATTATTAAAAATATCTTTTAAATAGTAATTCATTACTTTATTAAACATTAATGAAATATTTTATTTATTTAGTTATTCAACTTATAGTCAATTATCTAATATTTTATCAGCAATTATCTATCTATATTTTTTCAAATTTCTTCATATTTTATATTCTTTCAATAGTACTTTTAACTTCAATAAATATTACATTAAGGCTTGCTTTCAACTATGGAAACGCATTTTGGAAACCATCCTTTTGACTACAATAGTAATATCTAATATCTCAATACGGATTATTCAGTGGTGCAATTTCATTCATAATTGCAACAAAGATTGCAACTAAACTATGTGTCATAACTGTTGCCAAAATTGACTAATACATTTCTCTTATACAAATTGAAATATTTTAATTAATATTATGTTTTATATTAAATCGCCAGACGAGAATATCGCTTTACATTTATTAGAGGAAATTATTTTTACTCGATTGGAGTACTTAGAAGCACTTTATCAAAATAAACAGAATGCATTTGTTGGAAATATTGAATATTTAATAGAGGATTCAAAGTATGACATTTCCGGACATTTTTTGCTCAGGTAAATATAATTTTATAATAAAAAAAAATAAATTATTTATAAAATTGATGTAAAAAACTAATTTAATTTAAATATATTAAAATATAAAATTAATTATCATTAATCTTGAATGACATTTCAGATTACTCACTAGTACATCAGCTGATGTATTTTCCTACTGGTTAAAACGAGAGGCTCTATTATTTAAACACAGATTAAACCATATTTTTCCAAGGCAATTAAACAGATTATTCCGTCGTATTATCAAACAAATTAATGAAGAATACAAAAATAAGTTTCCGATTGATACAACACTTGTCAAATTTAGCGCGTATTTTTTGAACGCACAAACTTTTTATCATATAATTGACTTGAATCATTCAGACACGTGTGAGCAATATAGCATTAAAGGTAAATGTAAAATTATAAATATTTATTAAATGAAACATAAATTGAAACCAAAACTGGTTTAATTTTCATGAATTAACACATTTTTAGTGAATTTCGACTTAGTACCAGACTTAGTTAAACTGCGAGAAGTTGAATTAAGTAAAGGTCAAGCAACTATTTATTGCTGTCAATGGAGAGAAGCATTAGTGTCTCTATTTCAAACTTTCATACATTACCGAGTTTATGGCGAAGGTTTGATTAGAACTAATTTAAATGTCTTAGAAGATACTCGACTGATATCCTTAAATATGAGGATACAAAATACTTTGCCAACTAGAAACTTAAATCGTGGAAATTTGACGTTCGATAATATCGACAATAAAGTGACCAAATTTCCATTGTGCATGAGAAATTTGCACAATATCTTACGAGAAAGACACAGACTTTCTCATTACGCTCGATTTTATTATACAATGTTTTTGAAAGAATGTGGAATGAAAATTGATGATGTCATTCAGTACTGGAAATTAGAATATTCAAAACCACATTCCTGCGGTTCTGCGTGTACTCACAATTGGCAAAAGGACGAAAGAAAGTTTGTTTATAGTATTAGACATATGTATGGACTAGAAGGAAGAAAAGCAGATTATAAAGCTCCGTCTTGTACTGCAATTTGTGTATGTAAATTAATTTAGAAACATAATATATTTTTTTTTGTGAAATTAATAAATATTTCATAAAATTCAAATAATTTTATTACAGAAAAATATACCGGGACCAAATTACGAAGGAGGATGTCCATTTAAGAACTTTGACACAAAAACTCTGCACAAACTTTTAGATTCATGCTTATCTGATACAGATATGACGAAACTACTCGATGGTGAAGAAACAACGCATCCTCAGACAATGTGTAAAAAGTTTTTAATGTTATCAGTTAATAATGTTGAACTTGACTTCGAGGTTTCTAATCCTGTTCAGTATTTTTTGAAAAGTTGCGAATCGAATAGCTGATGAAATATATTCGATTTTTTTTTATATCTATTGATGGGTCCTTAAACATAGGACGGAAATGATTGTTCCTATTTGCCAAAAACTTAAGTTTTTATTTGATTAAAATAATTGTTTTTATTATACATTTATTTTTATACACATTACTGATGTGACAAAGTGTGTTAATGAATTTATACAATTAATTTATACATGTAATTCTTGTTGTTAAAATGTTATTAAGTAACGAATAATAAAATATCAAATATTATTCATGACTAAAAAATAATACAAAATCAAGGAAAATTATGTACAATATACATACAATGTAGTTTATATTAAAGCAAAAGATTACAACATCACTTTATAAAAGTTTATAACACATTGACAAAAATCATTGTAACCTTTCGTTTTGTTAAAAAATAATGTTAAGAAATGTTGTTAAGAAATAATGTATACTTGTTGTATAAAAATATATTTCGAATAAAAATTTGATATCTAGCTTTCTTATATTTGATAAATAATTATTTTTGTACAAATCAATGCCTATTTATAAATTACTCATTTTTTACCATATCGTTTCGCAAATTCTTCTAATCCTTGTTTAATTGTCTGTTGAGTCAAGGCATTTTTAACAAGAAATGCAACTGCCCCAATTTGATTGATATCTACTATATTTCTGTGTTCATCATCAAAAAATAACATATCTTTATAATCAACACCAGATGCTTTCTGAATTCTGCAAAAATACGTTTAAAATTAATATTTGTATGTATGTAAACAACTGTGTTATTATTTATAAATAAATCTTACTTGCTAAAATGAGTAACTTTACAGCCCGGATATATTTGTTTATAGTCAAAATATTTATCCCAGTCAAACAATTTTAGCAATTGATTAGCTCCGCTTATTTCGGAAGTCCTCGAGGCAACTCCTAGCTGATATCCTTCATTTTTTAGCTTTTTTAAAATTTCGGGAACGTCTTTATAATATTTTATTTCTTGGCCATGTGCATCAACAACTTTACCATTGTTCCTAAAATCCATATATTACCATTTTAATTTATGAATTCATGTTTTCATTATAATATATATTTTGATTCATATTGCAAAATGTATAATAACCCTTTTCGAAACGGAGGAGTTACATGAGTGTCTACCCAAAAAGGCCATAATGTATAATCTGTAAAGGTACAATTTTGTTAATACAAAATTAAGGAAAAATTAACAAAGCACTGGTTATTAATAAACTGTCAATCGAAGAAAGAAATAAATAATTTTACCTAAATCAAAAACGATGATTTTTGGTTTTGCCCTCTCCATATAAGCAACTTGTGCAACAGATATGACACCAATTAAAATGACTAAGATAGATATATTTCGCGACGAATTATATGAATGCATTCAGCCATGTAATAAAAACGTATAACGAAAAACTGTCATTTCTTGTAATCACACGTTGTTTCATATTACAATCCAATTACGTTGTTTGGAGCATTTTCTATTGTGCGACATCTACACGACTGAAATATCAAACATTTAGCGGAAGATGTTAATTGTGAGGTTTATTCCAAGATATACAGGCATTGGCAATATTGGCATTGCGGATCAAATCATAACAAATCGGACAGTCTCTAAATTTACGGTTAGAATTTATTCAAGTCACACGTGAAACTTCTGATCAACCAGTTTGACATACTAATTAACAATGGGCAAAAGTAAACAACGTACAAAAAACAATACCAAAGTAAGTGTTGTTATTGTTGAACAACTTTTTGACAGATTGTTCAAATTTCAACTAACCTAGACATCTGTGTACTTTTTATTGTTATTATGATTATCAAGATTAAATTTTATAACTATATAAAAAATTTATGACATGCTTTTATAGCCATCAAGTAGCCAACGCAGTGCGGTTTTGCTTGAAGAATCTGGAGTGAGTTTTGCGGGTTTTTCCAATTTAAACGAAGGCGGATTTTTATCATATTTAAAAAATGTTGATATGAACCATATAGATCCGAATTTTCAATTGTTGTTGAAAAAAATGAACAAGAAAGATTGTAAGACAAAATACAAGGCAAGTTATTTTCTATAATATCTATATATGCAAACGACAATCAAAAGTTCTGGAAAAATAAGAAAAAATATTTATTAATATTACAAAATAATTAATATTATATTTTCTGAATGTTATATAAATATTTCAGAAATATAACGAAATATTAAATATTTATTTTTATTGCTAAATAGGCATTGCTAGAATTCGCAGATTTGTGTCGAGATGCAGAGCTATCAGACGTCGAAGCAACATTACCATTTTGGCCACGATTATATTGTTCTTTAGCAATTGATGTGGAACGTAAGGTACGAGAAGCAGCACAAATAGCTCATGGTGCTTTAACAAAACGTGTTGGTAAAAAAATAGCGACTCATTTAAAACAACTCGCTGGAGTTTGGTTTGTCTCACAATATGATACATATGCACCTGCGAGTTCAGCTGCTATGAATGCTTTCAATGTATGTAGTTTTCTTTAAAGATATATCTAAAGATGATGAATACATTAAAAAGATGACCTTAAAATAATAATTATAAATCTATATTTTGTAGGAAACGTTTCCTGCAAATAAATTTGTTAGTGCAATTATTCATTGTCAGGATGAAATTTTAAAATATATCTGGCAAAATATTACAGTTGAAACTCCGCAGTCTATGTCGGTCAACAAGTTAGTTCATTTACTTCTTTTTCTTCCAATATTTTACTTTTAATAATAATTTTTATTATTAAAATAAAAAAATTGTATTACTGAACAACATTTATTTTTTGTGTAGATCACTGACACCTGAAGAAATGGAAAGCAAATATCAAAGGGTTGTAATATCCAGTTTGCAAGCTTATTCCGCTTACTTAAAAACAGTTCCTTTAGAAGAAGTAGAGAAAACAAAAGAGATGCATCAGAAAATTTTAAATGATGGCAAATTTTGGAAACTAGGAAAACATACTGAAGCTGTAATTAAAACAGCTTTTTATGGTGTATTGTCGGCATTTATAGGACATGCGAGTTGTCTGTCAAAGGAAGAAAAGAAAAAAATTGTTTCCACGATAATGAATAATATTGACGAAACAGATCCACCTTTAGTTGCTGGAATTTGGGAATGTGTAATTTTAGCAATTAATGTTATAGAGGTAATTAGCATTACAATTAACATTATGTTACGACTTTCTTTTTAATTTATATAAGTCATTAAAAAAAATATTTATATTGTAGGATTGGCATCAAATGATAAATGTTGAAAAAGCTCTTCTACCCAAAATGTATTTTATTTTAAAAAATAGTGGTCGAAACTGCGCCACAATTATTTATCCAAATCTTTTACCGCTTTTAAGTAACTTGATGAAATTAAATATTGACAAGAAGACAATGTACATAAGATTATTCGAAAATATGAAAGAAGGAATGCAAATGAAAAAAGTTGTAATTAGCCGTTCAGAAATTCAAATTATTATCACAACATTTTTCGAGTGCTTTAGATACGTTGTACATAGCAATAATATAGATTTTGAATTGTGCAATAGTTTAATGAAAGAACAGGTAAAACAAGAATTATTTAAACAATGATTTACAATATAAATTACAAGAGTTTAATTATTTATTACGTTATTATAAATATATTTTCAGTTGATTCCTACAATAAAAACAACTTTTTCCGAAACTGCTTCGCAAAGATCAATTTATTATGTGGAATTAGCAAGTCTTGTAAGATACTGGAGTAAAAATCGGGAGACAATAGGATCGAATTGCTATGCAGAACTCATTAATTCCTTTTGGACAGAATTAACAATATTGTACAAAGATTTAGAGCAATCAGCCTCTGATCTATTATGCATATCTGATTTCAGTGATTTACTTGTATTACTAAGAAATCCATCGATGAAAATTCGTCGACATATGAAAGTTACATTTTCAGATTCAGCAAATAGTGAAAAAGATAACTCAAAAGATCAAATTCAAATATTAGACGATGATGAACAGTTTAACAATGAGATTGAAAAGTTTATTATTTCATTCTGCAAATCTTGCTTCGAAGAAGTCATTAAACATCCTTGCAGAATTAATTATGAGAATCTTATTCAATTAGCTTCCAAATTTCAAAGCCAAGAATTCTTTGGTGCTTTTGCAAAAATTCACAATGAAAATGGAAGTTTATTGAAATTTTATAATGAAACTTTGAAACCATGGATATTAAATAATAAAAACGAAGCAACAAATATTATGCCCTTAGTTTTTATTATTTTGGATTATGTCAGCCAGGATGAACAAAATCAAATACTCAATTCATTACTTCAGGTAAAGAAACATGATTATTTATACATGTTGTGAAATGTTTAATTACTAAGCAAATATTAACTTTGAATAATGTGGATTATTTTTAGTTTGAAGACCGAAAATTACTATTCAATGCTCTGCAATGCGCCTTGTCAAATAAAAATAATCCTTCAATAAAAGAATGGTGCCACAGCAAGGAAATCACAGATTTGTTAATTGATATAGCTAAGAAAATAGTTGAAAATACATCTACGATTCTTTATCCACAAAGTGATATTACGTTAAAGAACGCATTCAAAATTGCAGATGATGGAGGTAGTGCTAATAACAATTGTGCATTAAACATTTATACGTTTTATTATATAAACTAAAACTATTAAATACGGGCTTTTTAGGTACATTTATCAGTGAAGATGCTATCAATGGAGTTTCATCTGTAATTTGCACGGCTTTAAATAACATCGATGCTTCACCATCCGAATTTATTATTCCAGTTGCCAGTATGAGCAGTGAATCTGATATTAACATGGGTATTTTTTATCTAATACAACAGCTCATATATTATTAATTAAAAATTAGAGTATTATTATTATGTATACTTTTTGTATTATAGAATCTGACTTAACTCACGCAGTGGAAACTGAAAGCTCATCTCATTCACTTACTTCGACACTATTAACAATGACTTTTGAACTTCTGGAATTATCTTTGGAGCATAGTAAAATATTTGGTGGAAGCATTCAAATGTTAGAAACAGTTTTACTTCTAAACATTTCTGAGGATTGGATTGAAAACTTTGACATCGATTCGGATTCATGGAAAAAAGTATTATTCACTATGGTACCAAAAATGCTACCTGAACAGTTATCAGATTTGATCAAGAATTTCTCCTTGTCATTGTGGAAAAATATATTTAATTCGTACGTAATATATTTTATATTATTACGGAAAATGTATTTTTAACATGAAATAATAATTCTTTAAATATTGTTTTTTAGATGTAGAATAAAAGTAAAGGATTCTTTAATAAACATCGCTTCTATGTTCCTAAAAGTAATTTATGATAACAAAGAAAGTGACGAATTTTCTGAGTTAGTTTTACTATTCTTAACAACGTTGGATATCAAACAGTGGATAAAAAATGTGTATGAAATTATATTATCTGCTGAAGTTTTGAGTGGAAATTTGTATGTTGAAGATTTGCAGCTGCAAGTTAAAATCTGGGACTCTAATTATTTGGTGGATCTAACCAATGGCAAGGTGGACAATTGTATAGACAAGTGCTTAAAATGGGCTGTTATGAGTATGAAAGTTTTAAATAAACTGAATGATTTCATTAAAGAGGAAGATGAAACAGTTTATATTAACATACCTGTTGTGACAAAAATTGTTATTGATATTATTAAACTTGCTCGCAAATATAAAATATATTACAAGTCTGTGAGTATTTATTCATAACTATTTTTTTATTGTAATATTTTCATTTTTCTTATAATTAATTTATTTATTTTTGCAGAATCAAATATACAATGACGTAAATCTTCTTTTGGATAATTTGAAATTTGAATTTGATGTAGTTCGACCATCAAAGAAATTATATTCGGAGGTAAATGTTTAAATAAACGTATATTTTTTAATAAAAAATGTAATATTTATTTTTAAATTTAACATAATTTTTAGGACATATCAGACACTTTGGATCAAATTGAAAGTAATACAATTCCTGATAGTAAAGAAATAAATACATTAATTCGTATTAGAAACATGGATCCTGGAGAGGAAAAGTTCTTATGTTTCAATCAAACCATGGATCAAATTGTTCAAAGAAATTCTTTAGAACCATCAATTCTTCTGCAAGAATCGTAATATAAATGATGATATTTTAGAAATTTTATTTATGTTTAACTTTTAATCTAAAAATTATTAATAAAATAATTCTGAAATATTTTTAGAAATATTCATCAAGCTGATTGGGATAAAATAACTTTACCCCTGGAACTTATCCGAACGATTGCACATTACATTAATAATCACCCAAAAAATGTTACAAGTTTTCAATGGGACTTTATTCTTATTTCCCTTGCATCTTGGCAACATTCTGTTAATCAATCAAAAAATTACTACTACAGCTTCAAAGTAATAAAATCTTTTAATCTTATTTTTTCAATGACCAATAACTAGACTTTAATGATTACTTTAATGATTTCCATGGCTGCTTTAAATTTTAGGTGATGACTTTTACGATAGCAGTTTGCGAATTGTACTATGCTGTACAAAATTTGATGCTAAAACATGAAAAAGAACCTATCGATGAAATACCGCCAGAATTATTAGATGAATGGAAAAACGTTTTCATGGATAATATTCATGCTGGAATTGCAAAAACTTGGATGCTATATTCAAGTAAAAAGAGAAAATATTTTTTTACTCATTTTTGCTATTATTATGATAAATATATTTAAACAAAACTAATATTATTTTACAGGTTTGAACAATCAAAGCGAAATTCCATTAAGAAATAATTTAATTCTTGAAAGTGTGGGCAAGGCTTTACAACTAGTTGACAGAAATATTTTCTTCAAAGAAACTCCCGAAATCAATGTAACAAATACAGAACTAATAAACCTGTCGTTAAAACTTTTAGAGTCTCCGATTTTAGGTTTACAGCTGAATGCTTATCACGCATTAAATCTTGTAAATGGAAAATTGATCAAGAAAGATGAAGAAATGATCAAAACGGAAAGCTGGAATGTAAAATCTCTTAACATTTATATGCTTGAAAATACTCTTACCAAGGCTCAAAGTTTGATGGATGAGATGTTAAGTGACAAGAAGTAATTATACTAACTATATAACATTTAGTATAAATATAAAAATAAAATTACAATTTATTATTTATGTTATTATTTTAATTTACAGATTATGCAATATGTACAATTCCTTAATAGAGCCTTACTCTGAAGTTTATAATTCTACTGTTGGATACTTATTAGCCTGGTCAGTAGTTTTGGACATGTGTGCAAAAGCAGACGGAGATTTGCGATATCATTATGCAGAAATGTTAAAGTAATTTGAATTTACATTTTTATGATTTAAATGTACTATTCTGAGGTAAAATTAAATACATAACTTTATTTTTTTTTTTTTAGAAATGATCTCTTTTCTTCCCTAATGAACAACATCTTCAAATTAATCCCACCAGAAATTTTACAAGACAGTAAAGTAAAGCATCCGAAACTTGTTGAAATATTCAATAATGTTCCTTCGTTAAATTTTGGAGGTATTATTTGCTCATTTTATAACTTATGATCAAATAAATTACAAATAATATAATCAAATGAAAAAAAAAATTTTTTTGCAGAATGTTGGACAACAGTTAAGTTACAACACTTGGTATGTTGGGTGTATACCAACTGTCTTCGATATTTACCAGTATTAGTTCGTCAATGGTGGAGCACAACCGACAGTCGCATAAGTGTAATTGTTGATCGCATAACTACTGCATATGTTAGTCCAATACTTTGTCAAGAAGAACTTAATAACAAAATGTTGACTACCATTGAAAATATTCAGGTAAGATTAATTAATAATCATAAGAATATAAAAAAACTATTTTAATTGTGTTTAACATATTTATACTAATTTAGATAAAAGTACATCCATCAACTCGCGAAGTAATTGCTATTTATGAAATGGATGATTTGAAGCTGGAACTGAGTATAGCATTGCCAGTGAATTATCCTTTGGGACCTGTTGCAGTTGTGCCAGGACAAAATATTCGAGGCAGTACGAATTGGAGTAATTGTCATATGCAATTATCCCTGTTTTTAACACATCAAGTATGAATTACTATATTTTACTTTTTAACTCTGTGTATATAAACTTAGTTATAAATTTACTTATTGTTATGTTATTTATTTAAACAAAAAAATAACAGAATGGATCTATCTGGGATGGACTTATGCTGTGGAAAAAAAACTTGGACAAAAAATTCACAGGCGTCGAAGAATGTTACATTTGCTTCAGTATTTTGCATTTCAATACTTATCAGTTGCCAAAATTATCGTGTCGAACTTGTCGCAAGAAATTTCACAAGTCTTGTCTGGTAAGTACAAATAATTTCTAACTAGTATTATTTTTAAATAAACAATTATGATTATATACTAATAATTTTATTTTGTTCCAGTACAAATGGTTTAATACGAGTCAAAAATCAACGTGTCCCATTTGTCGCAATGTTTTTTAATGTATTACATTTTTGAATGATAACAGATTATATGGAATTAAAAAAATTATTATTAGAATATTTTAAACAAATACTATTTATTTTTTAAATTATGTATCATAATTTAGAAAAATATGTATTTTTATTACTCAGCTGATACAGTGTACATGATGTAAAGATTGCAAGATAATTTAACTTGATAAATGATTTATTAAATAAAAACTATATCTGTAGTTTTTTAGTGTCAATCTTCCACAAATTTAATATTAACTTTTGTTTTGTTATATTTCATAGAATGTTAGTTCCATTTTAATTATTTCATTTATTATTATTATTATTTTTTTTTTTTTTCAAAAATGTTGGATAGTTTTTATTTTTTAAATTTTTATTATTTACTCAAAACATATTTATTAAGTATTATTAAATATAATATGTAGACAAAATTTAATTAGTACATTTTACTTACATAATTTTATGAATGTAATACTTTATTTATTTAAAATATATATTGTTAGTCACTTGATATTTTGTGATTTGTCAATGAAAGTTGAATAATATTCAAACATGACTAGTCTAGAGGGCACTGTTTTAACCTATTCTACAAACTTCTGGAGCATTCTAAAAAATAACACATACACCCGGCACGAGCAATCGTTTACGAGCATTACTACAGATCATTTCAAGGTGGACACAACGTTTCAAGCGTGATTTTATTTATAAAAAAGTGCAAATTTTAGACTTTAATAAACAACTGGGCAAATAATAACACATTAAGTATGGACAAGGTAAGACAATTTTGTTTTGCACAATCTGCTTTGTTTTCATCAAAATACGAGTTTAGTGTTAATTTTACAAAATGTTATTTTTCATGTTAACTGTTATATAAAAATTGTCAAAGTACTCACTTATTTCAATGAATTATTATTTTTTCAGATGAATCTCTTTATTAATAGTCAATTTTATAAACAATTAATTAGGTTTCGATGTAAAAACTTGGCACTCATTACCATAGCTTGTAATGTCTTTTCTGGATTTTTCATTGCAGTTAAACAACGAGATTTTATTACAAATTATTAGATTTACATAAAATTCAAACGTTTTTTCAATATCTTTATATCTTAATATAACATTTTAAATCTCAATTAACGGAATTGATGTTTATCAACAAAAAACTTGAATTGAATCATTGATATTATTGAAATTTAAACTTATCATGATCGGTCATTGACTGTTACTTATTATAGATTAATTCGAAATTTGCAAAATATTTTATTTAAAATTAATGTTTCTGTTACAATTTTTGTTAACTGAATTAAATCAATTCATAGATTTTTGTTTTTGCCTTTATCATTTGACAATTTGAAATATTATTAAATTTAAATAAAAGATTTGAAACAATTTTTATGAACATTTCATTTTAGTATATACAATTTCAATATAAATATTACATACGTAAAAATAAATTCTACACAAATGTATTTCAAGTATGTGCAAAAATGCAAAATTTGTATACATTTAGGTTAGGTTACGTTTAAATTATTGGTTACGTGGGTAGCAAATCATTTTGTGCGTATTTAATCAGTAACTTGATGATGAAAACCGTTGCATTAATAATATAACTTTTAATAATATACATGATATTATAATATATAATAATAAGTACTTACACTTATTTATATTTATAATTGAACACGTGGTTTAAATTAATGCATATATGATGATTAACATATCCTTTAAAATTACTATTTTTATAAAACATTACACATTACAAGTTCATAAGGCTTATAAATATTATTAAATTTATTATATCTTCATATTAATTATCAAAGTCTAAGTCTTCACATTAATTACAATTATTCCAATTGAAAAACAATGCAAAATAAAATATGATAATTATTTGCAAAGAATGTATTTCATTTTTATTTATTTTATTTTTGTGTAATTTAAGTTTTTCTACTAATTAAAAGTACAATTTTATAATTTGAAATATGTTTAATCAATAAATATTAATTATGTTTTTAATATTTGCTAGGTATCTCAATTAAAAGAACAAGGTAATAAGGCCCTACAAGAGGGTAAATTTGAGGACGCAATCAAGTTCTACAGTGAAGCAATTAATCTTGACAGTACGAACCACGTGCTATACAGCAATCGTTCAGCTGCTTATGCAAAAGCTGAAAAATTCGACCAAGCTTTGGAAGACGCCGAAAAGACCGTAAGCATAAAACCAGACTGGGCAAAGGGTCACTCACGTAAAGGCAGTGCTCTGGCTTATTTAGGCAGATTCGACGAGTCCATAAAAGCTTATGAAACCGCACTTCAACTCGATCCTAACAACGAACAATACAAGGCCAGTTTGCAGGATGTCCGCGCCGAAAAAGCCTCGCACTCATTTAATCCGTTCTCCTCGCCTAATATAATGGCTAAATTACTTGAAGATCCTCGAACACGTGATTTTCTCACTGATCCGAGTTATTTGAAACTTTTGAATGAACTGCGTTCGGATCCCAAGAAAATCATGGAGGCTTCGTCAGATCCACGAATTTTGACAACTATGAGTGTTTTGCTGGGACTGAATATAAATTCGGACGTTGACGAAGCCATGATGGATGTGGATCCGCCGAAACGCGAAGAACCAACAAAACCAAAAGCCGAAAGCAAACCTAAGTCGGCGGCTGAGGAAAATTTGACGCCGGAAAAGCGACGAGCCATCGAGGAGAAAAACAAGGGTAACGAAGCTTACAAGAAGAAGGACTTTGAAGTGGCTTTGCAGCATTACAACAAGGCAATGGAATACGATCCAACGGATATTACGTATCTGTTGAACATAGCGGCTGTTTACTTTGAGCAAAAGGAGTACCAGAAGTGCATTGAGCAGTGCGAGAAGGCAATTGATATTGGCCGCGAGAATCGTGCCGATTTCAAGCTTATCGCTAAGGCTTTTACGAGAATAGGAAACTCGTATAAAAAAATGAAGGATTGGAAACAGGCCAAAGTATATTACGAGAAGTCGCTGTCGGAATACAGAACGCCGGAAATTAAGACATTGCTGTCGGATATTGAAAAAATTATCAAAGAAGAAGAGAGAAAGGCGTACATTGATCCAGTTAAGGCTGAGGAGGAAAAAGAATTAGGTAATTCTATTACAAACTGAATAATATATTTGTATGAATCGATAAATCTTTTGAACGTGTACATTAATTGTTATGCTTTTTGCAGGTAATCAAAAATTCAAAGAAGGTGACTATGCTGCAGCAGTGAAACACTATACTGAAGCTATCAAACGAAATCCAGACGATCCAAAATACTACAGTAATCGAGCTGCGTGTTACACTAAGTTAGCAGCGTTTGACTTAGGTTTGAAAGACTGCGATAAATGTGTAGAATTGGATCCGAAGTTTATTAAAGGTTGGATAAGAAAAGGCAAAATCTTGCAAGGTATGCAGCAACAGAGCAAAGCTTTGGCGGCGTATCAAAAAGCTTTGGAGATCGATTCAACGAATGCCGAGGCAATTGAAGGTTATCGAGTATGTTCGGTTGCGGTTTCCTCGGACCCAGAGGAGGTCAAAAAGAGGGCAATGGCTGATCCAGAAGTACAAAGTATTTTGAGAGATCCCGCTATGAGACTAATTCTTGAACAGATGCAAAACGATCCAAAAGCTTTACACGAGTAAGTTGCACATTTTGATCCAAATTTATATGCTGCGGTTGTATATAATAATATGAGATGAATAATTTATTTGACTTATCGTTTTTTGCAGCCACTTGAAGAATCCTGATATTGCTGCGAAATTACAAAAGTTATTGGAATCTGGATTGGTCACCATTCATTGAAATTGACGATGAGAACAAACAGTTCAGCAATTTATCGAAACAGTTGAAACACCAGAAATTTTTTACCGCAAACAACCAAGCATTGAGCTTTTACAAGCTTAAGAATATCGAAATACCGTCATAACGAATAGGCGAGTTTTCCAATATTTGGGTATTTTGTTTTGAAATTATACATTTTGTCATTTAAAATATTTTTAATAGAAAAATGCATTGCTATGATGTTTGTGCTTTACATCTTTTAATTCTTTCACTTATACGAGTTAATTTTTTGTAATTAAATAAATTTAGTGCACAATACGTAAATATAATATTGAAAGTCACAATAATTCTATTTTGATGTGATTAGTAATGATTAATTATTAATGAAAGAAATATTAACACTATTGGTCGTAAAACACAAATAACAAAAAATATTGATCCATTGAAAATAATGATTAAATAACAAATTATATAATTTCGAGACAAATAGAAAAATTTGTGGGAACGAACATTTAAATAGAATAATATTATGTAGAAGTAATAATGATCTGCAGATGTTTCATGTTTACTAAGTTAACATTTTAGATTCGACATCAACTTCGAAAGTTCAGAGAATATTTCGGAAACAAGTATGCAGCGTTTAGTTATTTTTATATGAATAAACACTTTCTTCGTAACGTAAAATAAATTTATATAAATAACATTATATTTTTCTTATTGTCTTTTTTTTTATTTTTTTTTTTAATATAAAAAATAAAGAAAAGTGATAAAATGCAAGTTGTAATATTATAATTCAACTCTGCGGTAATAATTTATAAATTATAAAATCCGCCTGAAATGTACATTAATTCAGTTGTAAAGTGACGCTATTCATGTGTTCATCATGTACGGAAAGATGTTTTATCAGTTTTGAATAAACCTTATATAATCAATAAATATTTATTTCATTTTTAATTCCTTACGAAATTATTACCCTTTTTATTAAATTTTTCATAATACATTGTCTAATAATATTTTTTTATAATAAAATAAAATTTTTTTTCTAATAAATATTTATTATTTCATTAATCATAAATTTAATTAAAAAATGTCAAATAGAAGAAAGATTTGCATTTTCATAAATAATAAGACAGTATTTTTTAAAATTCAATATGAGTACTTTTCTGTTTTTCAAAAAGTCCCACGATTTGGAAACTGCTACTTGTTGCCGTCCATATTTGCAACAAATAAATATAAGTAGCAATACTATAAAATTTACAAAATATAAAATACGGTTAGCGGCCCTTTTGAAATTGGAATTGTTGCCCATGAAAATGCACCTTTAGTTTTTTGAACGTGCGCGCCACGATTGCCATATTGCCCGCGAAGCTAAATTTATATACCTAATATTATTTTGTAACATTTAAATGATGATAATCAAACAAACACATCATTGTTTATTTCGTTTGTTTAGAATTTTACTTCAATAAATTATTGAATCATTCAAATATATATAAAATATTAATCGATTATCATACTAATCTTACAAAAGATATTAATCTTACAAAAAATTAAGAGAGTTTTTTAAAAGAGAAGTTTTTGTTTATCAACAAAGAGACCTCTAGAAAGCGCGACTATTGCTGAGTTAAAGAAATGTCCTTGAAAAAAATAAACATGCGTCGATTATTTTTAACAGAAATATAAGAATTATTTGAAATGACCTTGAACAAAAAATATAATAAAAATGACTTTGAAGAAAAAAAATAATTGAAGTGATCTTGTTTTTATATAATAATCTTGTTTTTAATTAACATTGTTGTAACAGGAATACAAACATTTATAGAAATATGAGATAAGCTATGAAAAAACAAAAAAATGTAATGGCGTATTCGGTAAATCAGAAGTTTTCATAATAAAAAAGGACACGCTTATGTGAGTTAAATTGTCTGTCCTTTTTTATTATGAAAACTTCTGATTTACCGAAAAGGCAATAAGTTTTAAATTTTAATCGCCGTCTAATAT
>JABFPJ010000343.1:0-45530 GCA_022817425.1 Gryon sp. ZL-2020 | reverse complement strand
TAAAAAAGATGAAAAAAAAAAAAAAAAAACAAAAAAACAAAAAGTAAACTTGGAATGCCGTTGAAAAGGAACACTATTCTTTTTCTTCGACGAAGACTTTTTTCTTCCTGTCTTCACTCTTTTTCCTTTTGTCATTCGACAAAAACTCATAAACTTTTTCCCCGGATTTTCATTTTGTATCAGCGGTGGTCGAAATTACGTCATACACGCGGAAGTGTCTGTTCCATCATCAGGCGATTCAATTTCGAATGGCATTTGTTACGCATTCGTTCGACATTAGCTTGTCATTATCTTAGAGACGAATTCGTTCCGCGAATCATGAACCAGACTGTGTCGCCAAATAGATGATGATTCGCTACTCACTGTCCCAGAAGATGATTCCGCGTAAAAGATGGTTTAGTGGCGTCGTGAAAAGCAACTGTCGTAAACCTATAACGGTACAACTTCTAAGCACAATTTCACGCTTCGCCTTTACGAATTTCGGCATTGACACCTGTGTAATTGGCCATTAAATTATTCTTATTTCCCTAAACATGGCACTGCGGAAGAACACATTTCCCTCCCGAAATTGGACACGTTTGAATTCATTTGCATACATACTTTTCAAGTTTAAAATTAGAAATTATATATAAACATTATAACGCTGGTTTTATTTTAATCGTGAATTAAGGCTATCTGTTTAGATTACTTAGTAATATTAAAATTTATATTTGCATTTTTACTTTACGCTTAATAAAATTTGATTTTAGAAACTAGTCAATTTTCGTTAAATATTAAAATTCTAAAATATAATAAAAGTGTAATTTATGAAGTGAAAAAGTAAATAATTTATTATGAAATACAAAGTATTTTAATAATAAAAGCATTTGATGAAATGTTCATTTTCAAATGAGCAAATAAAATTAAACTATATAATAAACAGAAAATATGAAAGAGTCGAAAAATAATTGTTTGTCCAAAGATTTAAATAATATGCCGTGCAAATTATCTGGAATCACATAAAACCAGTTGATCGTTTCTTAATTGAAGAAAACCGACAAATAACGCGGCCCGATTAAATGAGATAACGCTGGCTGGCAAACTTGGCGAACGTCTCTAAGTGGCACTTTGTTACGGCTACTGCGGGAGCGGCGGATGCCGCGGCAGCTTCTGATTGTCAAAATGGAGCAAGAGCAAACGTATAGTCAGAACCGTTTCCGAAAATCGCCAAAGGACAGAACCTCATACCAGGGATAGTGCACAAATTTTGTTCAACACACATAAGAAAAGAACCATGAATAAGAGAAGAGATCCTCCTGCGGATGTTAATTATCGAGAAATTCCAGCGCGCGGAAATTAAGTAAACAATTTTCAACCGTCGTTTCAATGCGCTTGATTATTAAGCCAATTAAAGTGTTTATTTGATTCGGATTTTATTTGAATTGTTCAAGTGTGAAGTTTCTTTTTTTGCCGACGCGGTGAAATTTAATTGAATACTCTTATAATTAAAAAGAGAATGTTTTTTCTGTCAACGAAAATAAGGGAAAATTATTTCAAACATTTTAATTTCCTGCAATTTTGTCTTTTGATACATTGAACTTTATATTCTAAAGTTTCTGACTTTTATATTGATGATTTAATATTTATTTGAGAATCATTTAAATTGAATGTCAAAAGGAACATCGTAAATTATCATTAATAGTAATCATTCAGAAATAAATACTTTTATTCAAAATTCTATGTATTTTATGACTTTTTTGACCTTAAAATTTGTATTGAAACATTTTTTACTGCCCATGATTTGTATATGATTTTCTAACGTCCCTTCTCAAGGAAATGCAATTTTCATCCACAAAATGTCAATTGGAAGCAGGTTTTATTATAAGACGTTAATTTTTAGTGTGAAGGTTACTGAAAGTTGATGAAGCTAAGTATTTCGACTACCTGAGCACTTTTATTTCATATCTAAGCGTAAGTCGACACTACTTGTGAGGATCGTATAACACCAATGTGCTTCTCGACGAGTTAAAGATAGGCTCATGTCAGATCGCTTGAATTGTTTAACTGTACAAACGAAACGCAAGCTTATTCTTTTGAAAGAAATTACAAATTAGAAACATTATTCAAGTTCAATTTGCATTTTCGAACATTTCAATCTAAAATGAAGATGTTTTTAGATTAAATTTCATTGTATCAAATATCATATTAAATGAGACGTCAAATTATGTTTGGTTTCAGTTTAATTGATTCAATGATAAACATTTAAACGAAATAAACTTCATTAAAAAGTTTTTTGCACATTATAATTTTTCCTTTTTTCTTTTCTTTTTTCTTAAATTTGACCAAAAAAGTAATTTCACGAATTTTCTTGGTGTTTAAATGGTTTTGCTTTAATAAAAAATGTGGATTGTAAACTGTATGCTAGTGTTAGTACATGAATGAAATAATATGAAATATGAACTTATGTTAATAAAATAGCGATGTATTACTAGCATCTTGACTTTTCTATCACGAAGTGAAATTATGCATAATATATTGCCCAATTTAAGAAGATAACCTTACAACATTGCCACATATCAGTGCGCCGTTGGAGATTCACGAGAAACACTAAAGTAATAAATCCCTTGATTTGAAGAATTTTTTTACCTCAGTCAAGTTTTTGTTTAGAAGAGGATGCGCGTATATCTTATCCAACGACGTTCCAGTGTGAATTTCGTTACAATTGTATACGCATAATTTACAGGGTAACACTTTTCCGGAAATTTGTTTCAATATTGTCATTTAAAAATTAAATACAATAGAATATAAGTTTTAATTGTTGTTGTTACTATTGAGATAAAAGAAACCATATGTCTTCAATAATTTTTACAAGAAAACATAGATTTTATTAATAAATATTTACTTTTGTTTATCGTCTTATTTCTTTTTATGCAAAACAAATAATCTTTTGCAGTTTTTTTTAAATTTTAAATCCTAGTCATTTTCAAGTTATACACTCACAGAAAGGATTATTTAAAACAAATAAAAATTAGAGTTAAAACAACTAAACTTTATTTATTTTCAATAAATATTTCGTTAAAAGAAATACAATTTTAGTTGATTCAACTAAACCTTTCTCTGGGTGTAATTCTGCACTTTTTCAGTTGTTATCGAGTACATTATACACTTCTTAAATTAGTATTTTATTAATGAAGTTTATTTTTAACCGATGCAAAAACTCCTCAGTTACAGTAATTCTTCTCTACATTTACTGTAATTTTACAAACGAGTTAGCGTTGTAATTTTAAATTCAAATTTAAATAGAAGCTCGTACATTTAAAAGTACTGTCAGCTAATGTCAAACTTCGTACAATAATTGTGTTACTTTGACGAAATTCATCAGGCATAAAAATCTCACCAGAATAACACCAGGCCGGCCAGACGACGGGACTTTCGGTGTCCAGCTCCCTCATTCTTTCAGCGACCCTCGGACATCTCCACTCCTTACGTCCTTCCGTGGCGATGAGAATGTCCAGCTTGGCTTATCAATTTTGGGTCCAAACAAGCCGAAAACACTCACGTCCACGTCAACTTGATAAAAGTGCGTTTGACAACCAAATGTCCCAAAATCAATATTTGACTTTTAATTCGACCTTTTCAAGGTTACGTAGTCAAAGTGACAAGAGAAGATGTAAAACTTGCAACACCGTTCAAATCACGTTTGTCACCGAATGTCACTCACGTAGCTATCAACCAAAAATATATTACGTCTTCAGATATTCGAGACACACGTGTCCGTGTTATCGATTAAGTCGATTGAGTATCACGTTCGATCACGAGAATCTCCGAATTTTGTTTGGTCTGATAATATCGTCAACGCATCAAATGTCAAACTAATGTCAGTAAGCCTTCGCGCACTGCACCTGCCGCACACCTCAAGGTCATCAACATCACCACCTTTAACCTTCGCGACACTTGTTGCACACGCGCTAAATTCAAATTCAAAGTGTGATATCAATTGCAACTATCTAAATTATCACCTTCAACATAGGTAATACAATTGTTGTCAAGCTAACAACTATGGGGTTTGAATTTGATTGGTAGCAGTTGTTTTGTTGGTACCAAGTACAGGACTACTTGGTTGATGTTGTGATCGAATGTTTTGTACACTCGCGAGATCAACAGAAAATTGAATCGGTTGAAAAGCACTGACACGCATTCGTAAACCGATATTGAGTCGATTCAAGTTACGCGGAGTGGCTCTATGGTTGGTGCACCTGCCGCGAGAGTCCGCGTCGTAATGGGAGCGGGGCAACGGGCGGCAGGTAGGCAGGCCCCAGACCCGTCAACCTGCGGGAGAAGGGGAATCAGTCACATGGCGAGGAGCTTCGGGGCCCCGCAGCAGAAGGAGGTGGTGGAAAGCAGTCGCTCGATGGTGGTGGTACAGATTTGCGCTTTCAAATGCAATGCAGCGCCGAAGAAGCCAAGGGGTGGGGGCGCAATTGTCAGCGGGCGACGTTCGCCGGGGGTTTGTAGTAACATTTCGACGGCAAGGAAGATGATTGGTCAAGGTCGCGATCTTTGTCACTGAAGGTCGTTCGCGGTTGATGAAGATTAATGGTTTAGAAGTAATGAGTAGGTTTGAATGAATGGATGGTGGTTTAGGAAACGGGGTGAAGTGAGGTCGTAGGTAATTAGGCAAAAACCGTGGGGGATCTTAAGTTAACGGGGCAGCAGTGTGGTTTGGCCGATTGCCTCTCGCCAGGCTCATGAGCGATTGAAAAGTGCTTGGGGTTTTTCAATTAATGCTCCAACAAGTATCTTTACTAGATGGCAAATTGTATTTGTCGAATAATAGATAGTTGGATAATGTTTTTGAGATTTAGTATTATCATTTTGATTGATGGTTGGCATTTTTTGAGTAATTAAAAAAATGTTGAATTTCATATCACTGATTCAATATAGTCACGTAATTCATACGATTTGTGGAACTTATAGAAGATTTGCATTTTTTAAATCTTTTAATCTAAACCCAAACTCAAATGCAAAATTAAAGTGTAATATTAATAAAATGTATATACTTCTTCATTTTTTCTAGTATTTCATTTTTTTGAAATGGAAGTAAAATTATAAATAATTAAATGTAAAATCGTTTCAAAGAGAAATACAGTAATAGGTCGATTCTCAGTAAAAGTCAGTGCAATTCTGAGATAAATGTAAGAACAAAGTTTGTCCGCCCTAAGCGCACGTTTCATAACTGCTATTCGTAAAAAACGTAGCGACACTTTTAAAGTCACAATGGCGTGCAACAGTGCATAAGTTGCAAAGTGTTTTCTACCATATTTGGCAATAGCTTGACTAAAAGAATGGAAGAAACGGGGTGAACGTTGAATTCTTGGCGTTTTCAGAGATTGTCGTAGCCGCAGAAACAGTAGAACTAAGTAAACAGCGGACCCTCGCTCAAGCCCGTCGCTCAATGTCACGGAATCGTCCCTACGTCTCTTTTTAACTTGAACATTTACGATCTTGGGATCTTACATTACGTCTGTCTAAACGGACAGTACATCACGTACCAACAAGACTAGCACACGAAGATACATCTGTACAGTAGCTCTCGTCTTTTACTCTATTCTTTTTCTTTCATTCAATCACCTTAAAACTTACGATAATTGTCATTCATTGTACCATTATTTTACTTACACAATGGTAAACAAGATATTAAAGACACACATTTGCTGGTTATTATTCAATTCCTAATGAAATTAAATAGGATCATTTTTTAACCAAACGTAAGTTTAAAGATAACAGCTTCTTTACAGATTTATATTCAATTTTAAAGAAAAATACCGTGTTTTACACTCAACGATTTTTTTCTCTCTAATACTAATTAGTGTAATCGAGCAAACGATCAACGACTGCACGAATTGACTAATTAGTTCAGATCTAATCAAGTTAGACATATCATTTGTGACTTGGTCTTGTCAGATGAAAAAATTTGCCAGATAAGATTTAATTGAAACTAAATCAATGAATCCCAGATGGTAATCCTCATTAAATAAACATTAATTCTGCTCTAATAATACTATATCTTTGTGCCGTGTAATTCTACAAGATATACACAATTTACTAACAAGTTTGTTTTGTAAAGTCAGAATTATATATTGTAATGACATAATTGAAGATCAAAACGTTTGTCCTATTTTCAAAATTTGTTCTTCCATTAGATCGAGTATACGTGTTCAACTCCGTAATTTAGTATCTAGAAACTAATGTTCGTAGTGTACTAATAACTCTCGAATGTTATAACTCATTCATTCGTTGGGAACACGCGAGCTCCATGTCCAGTATGTTAATCAATAATAGTATCTCCGAAGATTAATATCACAACAAACGTATTAATTTGATGTTATTTCGCAATCAGAAAACAGAGACGTTAGAGTGCCGAGTCAAAACAATTGTCTCGATTGTCGCAATATATTGGTCACCAAGCATATCATTTTGTTATATTCCCTTTCACAATGTTCATATTAAAGCTGACATTCAATAATTTCATTTTTACCGTCATTCTGTCATATCTTATCAATTGTGTTTAAAAAAATTATATATCTAGTATTAACAAGTTCCAACAACTTGACATCAGATTTTAATAATGAAAAGCGTAGTAAATAATTGCGATTGTATATGATAATTTTTCTGCCTGATATATATCTTTCAAGTTATTTGAAAAATGCATCGCCTAGTCGGTTTTTATTCAGCGAACAAATTCATCGTGGCTTCATACAAACGTGTCATGAATCAACATCGCATGCATGCGTCCAGTACGTCAGTTCTCTGTAGGATTAATTCCTTTTTTAACTCTAAATCGTCTTAGTTCCATACGAGGACTTGAAATAATTCTACCATGTCTGGATCAAAGGTCAGGAAAAAGAAATCAAAGAATTATTATTATCATTATCATTATCTTGCCTCGGGTGCCATAATGGCAGGTTTTCTCTGGTTAGCGGTACACATCCGGCCTTTTTTTTCATATCATCAGAATCCTTGACTGCAGATCTGAATTGTTCGCCAAAAATTTATAACTTCGCGCTTATTGCCGGGCCTTTAATCTACCGCGTTGTGATATTCAAATTTATCTGTCGGCCAGCGGCGCCAGTGTTCGCCAGATGGTTCCAAATTTGAAATATCTCGATGAAATAGAGTATTGATGTTGAACAAATTTTTATTTTTTTATCGATCTGAGTTATAGTATGTGTATCGGGAACGAAAATCGGTGATGCATCCTGTTGAGTCATCAGAGGATACTTGGATGATGATTTAGTACGCGGTGATTTAGTGGTTACTTAGATCTCAATCTCAAGGAGTAGTCGCGAATTTTTGCCAAAGCCGCGAGAGATGAGGTAGCTGGCACTGTAATTTTCGTCTTGTCCGAAAGAATCACGACTGACACTGGGTTAATTCATGGGTTGGTACCACTGTTAGCCAACGGCCAGCTCCAAACGGGTTCGGACCTTGTAATTTATAATAAAATTATTGGCATATGTGATTTGATGAAATGCGCACGCATTTTGTACGTTGCATTGAAATACTGAAATATATAATTCAGCAATAGAAAGTTAGACAATAGAAATGTTTTGTCGTGTGGACAATAGAAAGGTACAAATGGTGTTCTGCACTCTTCATATGTGGTTAAACATTTCATCATACTTCGTAACAGAAGAAATATTGTAAAACAAAATGTTCAATTAGCAACATGATTTCTATATAATTCATCAATGATGTCATCAAATCACCGAAATGAGATTTTCAGCGAGACAATTGACTAAGATCACACCTGTTACAATATCTGTTTTTTTTTCCTCTCATCAAGATGGTGTGTTATGTTACTCCCGGCGTTATCTGCGATTCATCGTATCATACATAAGGCTCGTTAATTATTAAGTTGAAACAAAAATATGGACACGCAATAGCGAGTGTAGTACGTCTGCACTGAGCGTGATTTATTTGCATGTAATTAGCGAGTTAGTTGGCGCTACTAATTTCGGGTAACCAATGTTCGGAATTCAGAAACAGCGGCTGATAAACTTGAGAAATGGTCACCTGAATAGAAAGAATAAGAGGAGCAACGAAGGCAAAGCAAATGGTCATTATTCTTAATGGAAGTGGTAAGGTTTGGAATATGTCAGTGTCGGGGCTTGAGACAGACGCGACTGTGTAGTCAAGTCTCTTGGAAGTACCGATCCATCGTTCTCGGTCTGTTAAACGGTTGGTACGACTGCTGAACGAGATCGAGGAAGGCGCTTCCTTCGGTGTCGAGGTCGACTGCCCGGAGTGATAATATATATCGGGTGAGATATATATCGCTCTCAGCCGCAACAGCTCGTACAACTCGATCTCAAGTTAGAAAGAGAAAATCATCACTGCTGCCTCCTCCTCCTCCTCCTCTTTTTCTTCTTCTTCGTCTTCTTCTCTTACATTTCTTCTTCTTCTTCTTCTTCTTCTACTTCTCCTTCGACGCACCCATTGCCTCAGTGTCGCCACACCTTAAGACCCATTCCACCGCGAAATCTCGATCGATGATCTGTTACAAGATCGCTGGTAAACGACTGGTCATCGCTTCTATATGAGAGCGAAAAACAGGTATCACTTTTTCATGACGGGAAGCCATTTTTTAGGATCACGTGCAGTTAAAGAAGAGTAGCTTCGTTTTATTTTCGTGCTTCCTTTCAATAATATATCGCATCATGGCGCAGTTTTACGGACCCTCATCATTTATGCTGCATTGCAAATTTTAGTCCATTTCTGGTGGACAGATAGTCATTTGCGGTTTCGTGCTACTGAAATGCGAAAAAATGCTCGACACTCGACATTCTTTTTACTCGTTACACGCGCGGTAATTAATTTATAATTTCAGCTGAAAAATTGTTCGCATTCATTTTAAGTGACTTTTCTTCGCATTTTTGTTTCATAATAATTAAGAGTTTGGATAATTTATAACACTGTTTTTTGGTTGATTTATTTATTTCTTTTTTATGTGTTGTTTTATATACAAATTAATTAAATTGCCGATTTATTTAACGTTAAAATTGCTTTCTAATTCTTCTAAAACTGCAACAATCTGTTGATTACGAGCAAAGACAGCGGTTAAATATGATCATTATATCATCACCTCTATATTTCCAAGTGCTAAAAGTCAACCGCACAATAAAATTGTCTTAACGCCGATCGTTTTAGCTTGCAGTTGAGTCCGACGCTATCGAGTTCTCGCATCGCATGTTAGATTGAATATAAATTTTCATTACTGACCTGTTCGAATCAACGAATCACTTTAAATTATTCTATTTAATGCAGTAAAATTGTTGCAACAAAATTATTGCATTACATACTCAAACATTTTTGTTCTTTCATTTTATTATAGTGATATTTTTGGAATGAAATTCGAAATATACATGGAAACAAACAAATTACACATATAATGATAAATTGATGAAGATCAAACTTTTATTGTAATGGTTTTTTAACTTTTTTCTGGCGTCTTCTTCATAAGCCTGATTTATGATTTGTAAATTAGCGTATCGGTGATATAGACTCTTTGTGTTATTTTCGGCAATTGTTGAGTCATGCGAAACAGCATAATGAATGGTCCAAAATACTCTAATTGACCGATAGTACGACTTTAATAACTTTACCAGTTTTACATTGGCTCGAAGATAATATAATTTTTCATACTTTTCATTATTAATATATGTTTTAATTCATGCATTTTTTATTTAATTTTCTAATTTTGTTAATTTCTTTCTTATATTTCATCTAACATTGTTACTCTTTGCATTCCAAATAATATTAAATGTTGAAAATACTGAAATTGTTGAAACTTTTTAAAGCGAGATTTTAGAATCGTATTGTAATACATGACGGAAAGTTTCTCTCACATTGTATGAAGCACAATTTTATAATTTTTGCGTCGTAAAATGCGAGCAATGAGCGACGTAAAAATGAATAACTGGAGGAGCGTTCACCCGCGAACAAATGCGCGGCACAGCGAAAACACTTCAACTTCGTCCTGCAAACTTCAACATCGCGAGAATGATCGGGAGTCTTTTGCGAAAGTCGATTTTTATCTTCCGGGTCGAATAGATTATCTTTATTTACGAGCAATCAACGTTGTCCAACAAATTGTTTGGGAACACTGGCACCGCTTATTTAAAAGCCGTAAACTATTCAATATAGGCGACGAGAACCGATGCTTGCCCTTAGGTGAAACATTCGAGTTCAGCAGAAATTTATATCTTTTGTCGATCTTCTTCCCTTAAACTTTTACTACGGAAATGAATACGGAAAACAAAGTGGATTAAGTTTTGTGTGAAAGAAAAAAAAGGGGTTAAAGTTTTTCGGAGAGTAGGTAAATCGGCGCGAGAAATGATTCGATTCGAGAAATGTCGATTAGTTACAGATTTGGCGCGGTGAAACGATGAGATGAACTTTCATGTTTAAAGGTCAAGGAATTTCAAGGAAGTATTATTATATTTAGTTCATTAAAGTTTCGCCTTTGTTCCTTTAACACTCCAGGCTCAAAGGCGAGGAACTATTTAATTTTCGTCATTTACGGGCCATTGAGCTGCGTTTTATACTCGACGGACCACAAAGAAACAGTCTTGTTTCTTCGTGAACTCGCGTCATAGATCACGATTTAGATGCGCATCGATCAAGAATCGACTTCGAATTTATTTTCTTGAGTGAAATCACCAGTCATGCGAGGAAAACCACAACAGCTGGATTAATTGACTTTTAGGATAACTTCGGCGCAGTGATTCTTGGAAATATTTTTCATTTTTGAAACAAAATTGGAAGGGCAAAAAATCTGAGGATCGGATGTTTTCAAGGAATGAAATAAATATTGTAAATGTTCTGGGTTTTTTGTAAACAAAGTAAAAACAATGTTTTGATAAATTATCAGTTTATCTTGGGGGAATACTGACTTGTAAATTGTTTGAAAACAAGAAGCACCCAAGATGTTGTTCAACATTTATAATATGTAAAAACTTGTAAAATTACCGTTTGGCAATGATAACATTTGCTGGTAAAATAACTAACTTTCTACAGATCCTTACGGTTTGATAATTTTTTACAGCCCAAAACATATCCGATATTCAGAATATGGTAGTGACGAGTTATGTAATCCTTCAAACAGGTTTATTGTAATAACTTCATACAGTAATATTACAAAATATATGGTAGTAAATAATGTATTACAATAAATTTTTATTGTATAAAAATAAGTAACTTGAAATTATAATGAAATAAAACATAAAATTAAACTTAATATACGTTATTATAGATAAAAATATGAAACTGAAATTCTAATAATCAGTTTTAAATTCAATTTAAAATACATTTATAATAATGTCATAGCACTGCATAAAAAAATAAACATTATCCTGCTCTCGCATTTAATAATATTCTCGCGTTCATAAATTTCCTAACTGAGTCACCTTTGGGATTTTATCATCTGTTTATCATAAACTTTTCATTTTATTCAATTAAAACCCTCAAAACAAAATGACAAAAACTTGAGAAATCCAAACCCATTTCATCCCAAACCGGAAACAGTGTTCAATATTTCTCGAAAGTTAATCAAAATCAACTTTATCGTTCGTCGAAGACGATCGTCTATCGTTCTAAAGCTCGTTTAATTGCGCGCAAGGTTTTTGAAACCAAAAAAAAAAAAAAAAAAGACGGCGGACGCAAATAAGCGGGAGCGCTTAAGAACCAGTCGCGAGAGGCTAATAAGAGGAACAAGTGGGGAAGCGCGACGTACAAGTGATAGGGATATCATCGATATGCATCGGCATAAATAGTGAAAATGGTGATTTGGCGGACGCGTCGTAGCGGAGCTATTGCAATAATAACAAGAAGAAAAATGAGAGTCGCAAGTTGGAAAGGTGGAATGAAGGAAAAGAAGACGGTGATGATGATGAAGAGGGACTGAAAGAGGAGCAACAAGAAAGGAGGCAGCAGCAGCCTCGGGTGCCGGGCGGGGCTCAGATGTTTATCCCGTTCGACCTCTCCCGCCCCTGTCCCCGCGGCGTTGCTTCTCTTCTCGTCTGCCTCGTTCATTTCTGCGAGTGGCTCTTGTTCCTGGAGCGCGCGAGGGGCAGTCGGGGAACAGACGGGGCACGAGCAATTGAGCGGTGGTGCAAAAAGTGCAAGAAGAGGAAAAGGACGCGCGCCCTCGGCAAAACGGTGCAACAGTTCTACATCCGAAGTATATGCGTGCTCTTGTTGCATCGATGTAACCAGTGGCGATACAGAAGAGCCTCGTTCCATCTACTAAATTCTTCGTTAATTCAACAGTCATGCCGATTACAACGTATCGGATTATTATAAGCGGCACTTTTTAATCGCATTTCGATTTATAATTGCGATCATCGATTGATGATCGATTGCATCATGGGACACGCTCGAGTTTTGAGAGGATGTACGAGGATGTTTGCGGCGTATAACTTTTTTTTATCGCTCTCCAAAGCATTGCTTTACGGACATGAATTCTGTAAATTAATCAATCAATAAATTAAGTTTATGAAAATATGTAACTATTTTATCGGTGTGTGTGAGAGATTTAGCTTTCAAAGGTTACACTTGTGAGATTTAATTAATTAATGTCATTCTTTTTCAGGTATATTCGATAAAATATTGTTTATTTTGGAATATACATTTTATGAATAAAATATAAAAGAATTATGATGGTATAATTTTATATTACTATTCTTTTATTATTTGAAAAAGGAAAATAAAGTGATTTAATGATCATAAAAAATAAGGTGCAAAAAAATTGAAAGAAAAAGAAGGTTAGGTCAGACTGGACCCATGACGAAAGTCGTCAGAGCCTGACAGCAAAAAGCTACGTTAACCAGTGCTTTGGTTGGCATTTATTCAACATCCTGACTTGGCTGATCTTAGTTGTTTACAGCGACTACTGCTGCTGTGTCAGTGGCAGGTTCTTCGCGGCAAAAAATCGATGAATGAATCTCATCTCGCCAGGAATCAGTCTATTGCGCTTCAGTAATGCGGATCCCGGCAAAATTTAGCACGCCGTTATTTTTGTATTAGCATTTTTATTCAAGCTTCCACCTTATTATTTTTATAACTCCATTCATCCATGCAACTTTACGGTGAAAAAGTAGAACCAAATATTTCAAATACTTTTATAGTACAAAAACAGGTTCAAATAAACGAACAACGTCAAAAAATATATTCACTTTTACAACTGTTATATTTTATTTTATAATTTCTATGGTTATAGAAGATTTATTATAGACATTTACACGATAGATAGTAATAATACGAAAGTGATAATACTTTTATACATTTAATAAATAAAAGTTATCACTATTCATTTGAAGAAGCTCGTTTTTTATCATTCTTTATAATAAAAATGTAAAGGCATAAAGTGGAAATAAATGTTGAAGAAATTATAAAACGTACAGTAAAATAACTCAATACACGTAAAGAGTTATTTTTAGCCTGTAAGTGTGTAATAGCTTAGTCAAACAAAAAGCGTGTCTTCAATCAATATGAAACAAAAAAATGCTGCACCATTTATCGCTCGTTAAACATCCAGCAATTATTCTCTTATAACAAAATCAAAATTGTTGAAAAGAAGAATACAACCAATCTTTTAATATAAATCACCGCGACAGAGTGATCGCAAAAAGCGTTTCCTCAATAGAGTAATACGTCTATTCATTGGATTTTAAATCTCTCGTGTACTTCTTCAATATCCATTTTTTTCACCGTAACATTGCTTATCAAATGCTCATCTAAATTTTCTTAAACGTCATTGAAATAACATCGTCAACATATTCATCGACGCGGTGTACAGTTTCACATATCACCGTCGTCATTAAGTTCATTTTTTCATCCCTTTTTCGTGTTTTATTTTAGTTTGCGATCTTACGCAAGCATCACCCAGATGAGTGCAAATATCCGCATCCAACGTGATTACAAAATAACGATTGCTTACGATTAGATCATCGTAGTCCCACCCATTTCCGGTATTGAGAATGAGCTTCCGGTCGAGATAATGTCGCGGAATTTGGCCTCTGGGTCTAAAAGATATGTCATGAATGAGCAGACTGATGACGATCTGAACATAGATGAGCTAAAAGATGTTTCTTTTCGTTGCTAAATGATCAATCGAGATATGAATTGGAGGAAGAGGAAGAAAAGGATCTTTGAATTAAAGACATCGTGAAGAGTTGGCTGAGGTCGTAGCAGAAAAAAGATGAACGAGACGTGCCAAATGGAATGGGAAGGAACACGATGCTAGCGGTTTGCTCCTCTCGTTGTAATTACTTCACGTGGATGTACCACTATATTGGATTATTATCGCACGCTCTAATATGTACCACCTAGCGTTATATATTTAAGTATAGGCTATACTGATGAATTTTTGTATGCGTTTGTTCTTTCTTATCACAAAAACTAAATTCGACACACATTTTTAGATGTTGATGAAGATTTAATACTTATATTCATTTCTAAATTTCTTCTGTTTATTTCCCAGTAAATGTGAAACTTTTTAGTCTTATTGAGAATATTTAAATTTAAAAAGTTTTAATTGCGATTTGTGCGAAATTTTAGAATTTATTAAGATTTAATACTTATTAAATATATTTTAAAATATTTTTAAACATTTCTAAATAATTTCAGAAGTGCCCAAATATTTTGAAAAGTTTTAAAGCTTTCATACCTTTTTTCAGTAATAAATTTGGTTTAAATATTATTCAAACTAATAATGACTAAGGAAAGTTTGGAACATTAAACAAATTATTAGTAATATTGTGAAAAATGTAAAATGTATTTAATTAATTGCAAGAAATTTTTGTTTCATATATCATAATTAAAACTTTTTTTTATTTATTAATTTAAACATAAATATTTTCAATAAGGTTGAAAATTGAAAAATTTCACGTTTGCTGGGTTCATAAAATTATATATATTGACATGATACAAAAAGATACTGTTTAGTTCAATTAATATTTGCTTAGATAAATAAACAAAGTATCTTAAACATATTTGAACAATACAATTTTACTGTCGATTCACCAGCGTCACTTCATCTGAACGTTTCAATTTATAATTAACATCAAATTGACATAAAACACTTTTATTCTTCACAGTTTTGAAATTGATAAATTTATTTTTAAAGATGAATAATTCTTTTTCATTCTTTCTTCTTCACAACAGACATTTCATCTGAATTCATCGATTGCTTCAATTTAGTGATCCTTGGACGCCTTATAAGTAAGATTGGGATATAATCTCAGCGAGAAATCAAGAAGCGACGCGATCGCAAAGATGGAACGTGCTTCCGCTCGAATGACGATCGGCTGAAACCGGCTTGATTCATTGCTTGGTTACAATGTTTTGTATGCTCCTTTGTCGAACCGTTCATTTCTTCTATGAGCCTTGAACCCGTGACCCTAAAGTACGCGTTTTTTTCTCATCGATCGCGCAGATCCGCGAAACTCCCCAACCGGAAAGATCGCCATCGAAGATGTTCCGGTTTTGCTTTGTGGCGCAGAAAGCCAGCTTAACCTTTTCGATCCAATTTATCAAATTCTTAACGCACGTCCTTTAACGTTTCATCATGTTTATTACATATATATACGTTTTTTTACTTATTTCGTGTTGTTTCTACTTCTTTTGCCATTGCTGTAGATTTTACAACAATGCAACGCTTTGTTTTATTTGATAAATAATATAAATAAGGAATAATTTTATGACGATTTCATGTTCTTGCATGTAAACAAAACTAACGACTTTGGAAAACGTGACGTTAGTTATTTTATGTTAAATATCTTAGTTAAGTAACATGATTTTATCAGATATGAGTGTTGCCAGAAGTGAACATTTATATCACATAAACAACGCGCGGAGAGATCATCGCGATATCTTGTACGTTTCGTATAGACTTTAATCAAATGTCAAAGTTTTCTAGTCAAATGGCTGTGAATTGAAAGATGATATTGATTAAGCGTAATGTTATTTATGATGGTGATATTGGTGTAATTATAAATTAAAATGTGGTAAGTAGCATAAGCGGATGGCTAATGTATGTTGCGTATGTTTTATCATTGACATTCATATAAAAACAATGCACAAATCAGGTTGCAAGGCTCTATAGATATGTTTATGTGTACATTATACTTATTCTTAATATATCAAGATTAATCGCTTAACACAGAATCTTACGTAATTCTATTAATACAATACAATGATTTATATATAAGTAAAAAAAAAGTAAATGTACATTTTTTGTATTAATCATTAATTGAATTGTGTATTGTTGTAAACATTACGCAGATAACGTTATTTTTATCGAACGTGGCAAGTAGAAAAATGATAGATATTTAATTATACAGTACATTTATTTTGATATAAAAATCAGAATTGATATCAACAAGCTGATAATTTGTGATAAATGTAATTTAATCGTACAAACATTAAAGTTATTGTTTATTATTTTTATAATTGAAACTTGATTCAACAGTAAATACGACTAACGTCAATAAATAAATAAATGTCGAAAGCAAACTGCATATAGAATGTAAATTTCTGAATATTTCAAAGTACGATTTATTCGATGCAACAGCAGTCATTCATGTAAATCTGCTAATAACAATAAAGGTCAGAGTTGTTTTGTGAAGAGCGTAACTAAAGATGCACAAAACGCACAGCTTAGAGAGAGCATTGTGATATAGGGAGATTCGAAACGAAGCAAAGCGCAAATAAAGGCGGATGAGACGATAGTGGTTTGTATTGTGCCAACCTGGCGAGTGGGTGCTCAGGTGTAAAACTGTTGATTGCCGTGCAGTGTTTTCTCTTTGTAGCGATGGTAGCCGTGGGCGTGCCGGGCACAACCGAAGGGAGATTGCCAAGGCCTCCTCATCGAGCTACTGCGATTATGTTTATTATACTTCGACTCCTTTTTTTTCTCTCGCTTAGTTTTTTATCTTTGCGCTCTTACAAAAGTGCATGATTTAACCTCTCCAAATTCGTACAGTGCACCAAATACTTTTAGATACAATCATTTGGTCAGGGGATTTCGATTTCTTTAGATGTCAAAAGGTGCAATAATAAAGTTCTTGGAAATGTTAATTCAAGTTTAAAGAACTTCCTTACTAATTCTAATTTTCGAAAAACATTGTGATTAGTGTTTTTGTGATATGCAAACGTGTGAAAATAGTATATTCTGCAACTAGGGAGAAATTGGCAATTTTCCCGTATTTGCAGATATTTTTTCTTACAAGGGCATCGAAAAATAACTTTTCGTTACTCGGAGAGGGAAAATGCCATTTTCCTCCCTAGGGAGGAGATTTAGGAAAATGGCTTTTTTCCCTCCCTCGTAACGACAAATATAGTACGCAACATGGGAGATGATCGGAAATTCGTTTCCCTCGAATTTCCGATTCGAAACGAATTCCTAATTTCATCTCCCTTGTTGCGTAATGTACTATTCTATCCCTATTTTCCATCCCTAAGAAAAGAATGTAATCTTCCATTACGTAATTTAAGAGAAAAAATTGTATTTTGAAAAGTACGTGCACGATAAGTGACTATTTACCGCCCTCTAAAAAATAATAAATTAAAAATAATACATTTTTAATTTGTTATTTTTTAATTGTATTATAATTGTTTAAAGTCTTAATTTTTATATTTATAATATATGTTTATTTTTTAATATATTTATTTTTAATGTAAACTTTCTTAATTAAAAAACCCTTCCTCCATTCTCTTAATTGATCACTTTTACTGCTCTAGTTACGTAATATACTATTTTGTACCAAGATCCGAAAGTTCGATTTCTGAGTCTGGAGGTGCAAGTTAACACTGAGTCAGCATCCTTGCACCTGAAATCGAACTTTTCGGCCATAGTACAAACCATATTTGTTATACCGAAGAGGCCGCAAATGCCGATTTTCGGGTCTAAAATCACGCCCGAAAGATCGATTTCTGGATCTTTCGGGCCGCAATACATTTTAATATGCAGATCCAAAAATCGAATTTCGGCACTTTCGGGCCTGAGGTATGAAAATATTTATTCCCCCCGAGAGAGAAAGAAAGTGTCATTTTCATCCCCCTTTGAGGTTAGGAAGGATGCTTATATTTTCGATGTGAGAAAAAGTTAATTAGATATACATAATAATCACAATAAAATCATCACAACTTTGTTATTAATGTAAAATAAAGAGATGTTTAACTATGCCCGCTTTTACTCTTGTGATATTCATTTTTAAATGAGAAAAGAGAATTAAAACTGACCATTGAAATTGCTTACAAGATTCATCGTTGTTTTATCCGATTTTGAAATGTATTCGTTTAATTTAATAATGAATCATTTAAAAACTGAGTTTAAGTGTATCGAAAGATCATCTGTAAACTGTCATCCAATTGACTCTTACACAGATTGCTGTTGTCTTGTCGTATTGAATCTGAAACAAGCGGCATTCGTATAATAAGTTTAACGAGCTCCGAAAAACTTCAGCATCTGATTACGATGTTCGTTCGTCAATAAGTTTCTGATCACAGCTGATGATTTTGTCGCAATTGCACGACGTAATGAAGCAGAATGAAATGCATACCGATCGTTCATCGGATACACACGAGCTTCGGTTCCATCGCCAATCAATCACGTTGTTCGATTCCAGGCCAACAAATGTCAAGGTTCGATTGTGAAGGAATGCCTACACGGGAATCGCGTTACACACCTACGATGACAACGTTCATGTAACGATGACGACCGTTATCAACTATTTACGATATGTAACTGCGTTTATTAAACAAAAGTATGCCTGCTTCTATGTGTTTCGATGATCTAAATGTCAGTTGGTCTTTGCAACGCGAGTTTTGTCCAGCTAAATAACTTTTGCTGTAACTTTTAAGTTTTCATTTTCAAATGTGACGACAAGTGCAATGTCCACGTGAAATGAAGACCTGTTGACTAGAAAACTTGAAAAGGTTCTCGCATGCTTGTAAACATTTTTTCTCATTGTTTTATATTTTTATGATTAATTCGACTATTTTCATATTAATTTTCATCACATTTTTATGATGTTTTTGTAATATATAAAATTATGATGATAAAAGTAATAAATATTTCACTAACACTTATTCTCAACGATAATCTAACAACTGAATCTCAAATTGGGCAAACATTCATTTCTAATATTGATCCAACATCCGCAACTAATATTAGGCTAACATTTATTTCTTATGATGACCTAACATCAGTACCCGATATTGGACCAACATTTATTTGTAATGCTGACCCAAAGTCATTATCTGTTACTGTGCTAGCATTAATCTCTAATGTTGATCCGCTATCAGTTTTAAATATCCCAGGGAAAACATTCAGTTCAGTTTTTATGGTAAAACTAAGTAGCTTTAATTGATCTTTAACTTTGGTTTGAATAGAAACATTGGCAATGAACTAACATATAATTTCTATTTAACGAAAAACGTAGTGATAACCAACTGAAAAAATATTATTTCAAAGAATTAGAATTTTTAAAGATAAAATTCCAGAAATAAGTTGAATCTTTTTTTGCATATCTCCGTATATTAGACTGAATGATAATTCTATGATTTATTATAGTAAAACAGATTAATATTGATTAATTACTTAGTTTATTAAATTAATTACTGGATTAATGGGTTTTTACATATAACTTAACTTTATCGAATCAAACAAAATGTTGTGAATTGAACGATAACTAATTATTTATTATATCTATTTAAAATTGTATTCATGCGTCTGTTATGATTTCATTAATTAAATATTAGATACGGTATTATTAGATTAATATTGATCATTCATTTAATATCAATACAGCATGCATACATTAAATCATTCTGTGGAAAAAGCTGCTTATAAAAATTTGATTTAAATTCGCTACCATATTTTTCATTTTCTTGAAAGTGTTTAATTTTGATATTTAGGCAAATTTATTTACGCATCCTGAGTCCTGACATTGGATCAATGTTTAATATTGGCAAACATCATGAACTTATGTTAACTCATGTCATCGTATTTTGTAATTTAATTTAATAAAAAAACGTTTATTATATGTTTTGTTACTTGTATCGAAAAAATGAAATAATGCATGAAAAGTTTTTAAATAAAAATGCATTTAAAAATAATGCATTTAAGGTATTAATAAGATCGACATTGAAACGTAATAATTCGGAACAGAAATTTAAAAAAGCGTGCGCGCGTTTGTAATAAAATTGCAAATTTCTGTCGCGGGGTCTTAGTCGAGATACAAACACAAAATAAAAAGTCTCATGTGTTTGGCTGCATTCATGGCAGGACTTGTTTAATTTACATAAACACGTACTCATTGATTGGCGGACTAGATTACCGGGCGTTATTAATTCTGCGGTCAGTTCGATTCGGCTTTAAGAGGTGCCAATCATTAAACCCAAATCGTTCCCATAAATATCATTATTCTGATAAAGTCTTACGGTTAAGCGAGTTTCAGAGTAAAAAAAGCGGTGATATTTATACGGGGCCTTCGTATGTACGATGTTTGACATGATAGAATTGAGCGACTTACCGAAATGAAAAAAGCCGAGATCCGCAACTCCTTGAAATCCGTTCTTGTCCAGAACTGAAACAAAAATTGGTTCAAATGAGATAAAATGTAGAATTAAAATCAGCAGCATTACAAATTTAGCATTGAATTTACATTAATTTTCCAACAAAAACTTTATTTAAGTTTGTGTAATAATTATTATTGTATTTTTATTTCAATTCAAATTAAAATGCAGGGTTAAATACACCCATTTTTCAATGTCTAAAAAGTAACGTATATTGACTTAGTTTAATTATATTAGAAGAATATTAAATTCATAAAGGTTTTAATTTTAATTAATAGCATAAAAATATTATTGGTTTTTTATATGAAGTATATATGAAAGCAGTACAACAAATGTCACAGTGATTGATTAAGTTTGTGCATTTGAATAATGATACACATTCAGTGTTAGCTGATTTACGAATTTCAGCATTCGGTCTCTGTTTTATCAGTGTATTTCTAATTAAGTAAACGGAGTAGCCGTATTAGTTAACCTTGTCAGATAAATACAGTCGATCCGATGGTGCATGCTAAACAGATACATCGTGGGTGGGTGCCAGCTGCATCCACATGTTAAAACCATCCCCGTTCGCAACTAAACTCAAAAGACATTGTCCGATTCTTTATTCCATCCGTTTATCCCATTACATTCTTCACTGGCAATCTCTTTTTTCCACCCATTATTTTTGTTTAAATAACATTTGCATTTACGCTATTTACATATAAACATTACATATCCATTTTTTCAGTCTATTGGCACTGATAAAGATAAAACACTTTGTGAGGAAAGTCAGTATCTTTGATGACAAGCGAAACATGAAAAACTAGTTTATTTTATCTTTTAATTTGTCATCATCAAAATTGAGATGATTAAACTGACTTTTCTTATTTACTCTTTTAATTCTTGTTATTCCTTAAAATTGTACACATTATATGTATGATATATTATAGGCGCAGTAAAAAATCATTCCTTCAAACGACATTAATCTTAATTTTTTCAAATTAAAGAAATTTATCTTCACATTGAAGTTGCAACTTCATTATTTACAGTCTCAAGTACTTAACTACACCTGAATGCAAAAGTGCGTTTTAATTCAAACATTTTACTTCACGAGTTCCGCAAAGTTCTTCAGAACTTGTCTAAATAAAAGTTATTCCAGTCTATTTGCAAATGGGATTGTAACGCAAATTGAACTTTCTTAATTGAAACGACGCTGAGCTCATTAAGCTACCGTTATCCATTCACGCAACTTATCGCGCGTTTTCTGCAAATCTGCAGTACTTAATGTTCCGCAGTGTATAAAAGCCGAAGCGTTTCACTCGATTTGATCGAGTCGTTCAAAACTTTCCCTTCGACAATTATGCCCGATGCCTTTTTCGTTAGAATCGATCACTAAGATGATCGATGCGTCGGAAGTTATATTTGCGCGAGAAATTTCACAGTATTTCCTTCAGCTTGTGAAAAAGCGCTCGTGTGTGACCCGCTGTTCCTTTTTACGACCTACTTCAGTGAATGCCGTTTAACCGGAGTAAATGAAAGTGCTTCTTTTCGTTTCTAGATGGTTTATTGGAATGATTGCCAATTTACCACTTGGATTTGAACTTTTGATTTCGGTTCACGTTTCAAGTGTTATTCAAGTTACACGAGAAATTTCGATTGATTCAAAAGGATGACTGCAAATTTTGCATATTTAGCCGATTTCGAGATGAATACAAAAAGAAAACATCATCGAGGAAGAGAGAAGCGGAAGAGAGAACAAGAGAGAGAGAGAGACAATGACTGAGCATATAAATTGTGGGCGGACCTGAAGAAGGTGGTGGAGGATAAAGAGGAGGTGACCGACAACTGTGAGGGGCTACTTCGACAATATCAGAATTATTACGATACTACTCCAAGTCCAAGTCAAGTGTTCTGTTTGTGTGTGCGTGTTTCTTAGTCGTCCAACTGATTATACCTGATTTATTCGAAAGGAATCTTGTTGTATTTGGAATACTATTCTACTGACTTTAAATTATACTCAAAGTATTCAAATTTTTACTAAGTTTTTTTATAGTTGTTATAAACAAATAAACTTTTAAACGCACAAAAATTATTGCGATTATAATAAACGGGAAAAATATCGTTGATATATGATTTTTTTTAAATTATCAATAAAAAAAAAGAAAGAGAATAAATGACAAGATTACAGTTTGAAAAAATGTTATCTTCGGTAAGTTGAGTTAATATTTACAAAGGTGACGTTTAATCTCACGTCAATGACTAAAGATTACATTCATCTCGTGAAAATGAGTAATCTGCGTCTGATGCGTTTTAATTTCCTGACAAAGCATAATTGTAGAGTGAAATCGGTCACAGGTCGTAGTGTAATAAAACCAGCAAATCTTCTAATCACTCTATACATGCGCGGCCTTTGGAATGAGTTTTGCATAACTCCGCCACACTAGTCAGTCTCATTGCTCATAAATAATTAGCTACGCGTGGCCCACACCTACGTAAGGTCACAATGCAGTCAGATTAAATAACAATTTTTTTATACCCACTCACGAATAAAACTTTATACTTTCTCAGATTTCAAGGAGTTTAAAACCATTACTTGAGAAAAGAAACAAAAATAAATAAACTACTTAAAACAATTAATTTAATAAATTATTTTAGTAATAAATAATGATCACCGAAAAGCACAATATTGAAAATAATAAAAATTTAACTTGTTATGTTATTTATTAAAAAAAAGTTTGATTGTGTTATAACAATTACATTATAATGTCAAAACAAAGACGAATTTTTGCATAAAACATTGCAGTTTTAGGGATCAATACTTTATTTTTCGCACGTGACTGACCCCGCGATCTTTGACACCGACAAGTCGTGAGAGTATTACGACAACGAACTCTCTTCGTGATGTCAAAGGTCGTTCAACGAAGGCCGGCGAAATTCCATGAACTCCGAGAACAACGGGGTCGTGGATGAGACCAAGTGGTTTTTGGACAGCCCATGCAGATATTAATTTAAACAGTTTCATTTTGTTGTCCTCTTTCATAATCCATAAAAACAGTTGTACTCTTTTTACAGTCTACTATTTTTAGAATACACGTTTCAGCGAGTATTAATTATAATATTCTGACTTATAACTTTTATCATTTTAATTTCAACATTTTATGTTTGTATTTAATAATGAGTCAATATTTTTATATGTATTCTGGGTTACTTTTTGAGGTAAAGCAATCATAAAAAGTCATTATCCCCACTATTATACAATATAATGTATTTAAACCGATAATTTAAACGATATCTCAGTTAGTTATAAACTTAAGGCCTAAGTATTTAATAGTATTAATTGCTTTATGATTTGATACTTTGTTTACAAACAAGAAATATTTGCATTTAGCTGTCCATTGATTATATTAAGGTATTATTATTTTAAAGACATACGTTTGTTGTAAATAATTGATAAATGTACATTTTCATTCATTTTTTAATATCTAATATATATAGGAACATAAAAATACTTGTGACTCTAAGACAGAGAAATTTAATATTTCGCCTAAGTACATTTTTCTGTCTTATTCCTAAGTAAAATCCTACGTAAATTTATGTAGAAATGCTTGCAGTAGATAACTATTCATCAAGACTGGATGTATATTTTTTATAAAATACATTAAACTATAAATTAAATAATGTACCCATATTTTCAGCAATAAATTCAATTATGCAAGAATTAAAAAAATTGCGCACTAATTAAAATATAACTTATTGTCGTCTATCATTATTTAACTCCAATTTTATTTCACATCACGTACACTTAGTCACAATTGTCACACTGATAAGAATATAGTGCAGAAATAAATAACATATTAATTAAATATTTAAAAATTTTGGGCGGTTAAAATTTCTGTAACGTTCAGAAGTATCTGTGGCACACTGGCTATAGCAGAATACGTTCAGCGTAAACGTAAAGTAGAAGGGGCAATTCAAAGAGTCTGGAAGGAGTAGGTCGAATGTCAGGGCTACGCCATACGAGTGACCTATGACCTACGACCTCGCGATCCTCCGACCTCCTTCGACCCTCTCCATCTAATTTCTGATTCGTTCTTTCCTATTCCATCTAGCTTCGTGCCTTTTACTTTTTGCCGTGTGCATTTATTTATGAAGCTTACTGGATTTTTAAATAAACGCAATGATGCTGATAATTTTGCAAATTAGTCATTAGAAAATTACTTTACGGCTATTTATGCACACTAATGTTTATAATGTTTACATATACTCGTTTTCAATTTCTGCTTGTTAAAATTTTCTTTTATATCTTTTTCTATCTAAACACGTAATTACTTTATTATATTATTAAGCATGAAAAAACATTTTTAAAATATTTCAATATATTTTAAATTTATAACAAAATGGAAAATTGTTAACGTAATAACAAAATGTATATTTAAAATTTTATGCAAACACTGAATATATCTTTTAAATGCTTTATTTTTAATTTAATTAGGATTTCTAATATTTTAATATTAAATTAAATGACATAATTCTATGCATACGAAACATATTTGATAGTTTGAAGTAAAGGAAGCTATAAAGCAAAACTGCATGTAAAAAGTAAAAGCAACGCACTAATCATCGATTACAAAATTTAATTTCTCAATATTGATGACTTTAAAAGTAAAATATACGCATAGTATATACGTATAAGGTAATTTATACATATATAGTCAAACTAGATATTAACTTGTTACTCTTGCACACATAAAATTGTGTATAGCATCTTGTAAATCTGTTTCGTATATATATACATATATATCATGAAGTTGATGTTTAGGAGGTCATGAACCATTCACATTAACGGAGACATTCAGTTGATGAAAACTATTTACAGAATACTAAATGGAAGTCCGGAATTTTAATATGACTCCGTATGCATTTGATCGCGACAACTTGAATCGAGTTTTGTGCTTTAATTGCCTCGATTAATAATGTCACCGTTTTTGTCGTGTCGTTCAATGAACGTTTTTGCTACTGCACCGGATATCAACACTGATCATTAATCCAGAGCGTAAATTTAGCTGAAATAATTTTTAAATATTTTTCATGCAATATTTCATTGCGTTATAATATTCTTATGTAATTGAATCTAAATAATTAATATTTTAAAGAAAAAGAAATATAATTTATTACGAAGAGATTATTAATTATAGGCAATTATTTGCAACATAATTATAATGCAAAATTATTATCGCAAATATTACGCCATACTAAAAGAAAACGCATAATAATTTTGTGCTGAGAAAAAAATGAATCAAAGTTCATGAAATGTTTTCTTTAGGAATAATATAACATGAGAATTGGCTACTGGGCTTTAGAAAAGGTCCTGAATGTTTTACAGTATAGGGTTTATAAGGCAATCCGGTATAAATCAAAGGGCTAATATACTGCTGACGCGGCCTAGTAATGCAGCCGGCAGAGCGGACGTCTTTTTATCGGTCTGATAAAACAATACATATTTACATACGTGAGTTCGCCGGCGCAGTCGGTGCTCTTTCGCGCGTCACAATCGACTACTATTTGGATCGCATAATATAAGTAAAATTGCTGAAACAAGCGCTACGTGCATGTCGTGGTAAATTTGGAAATTGGGCTTAATCATTAAAAAGTGTAGATTATAAATATAATTGAGTTATTATTTATTATTCTGTAAATAAAACATATTCTTCAATTCATTTTTAGTTTCTGAAAGATATATTTTACGATCGATACATCCAGAGAAAAGAGTCATGAAAATTTACTATGTTTTATAGTAGTTTGGAAATTTTTGCAAAAGAGTACAAATTTTACTATGTTTAAGAGTAAATTTCAATATAAACATAGTAAATATCAACGAAAACATAGTAAAATTCAATTTAAAACATAGTGAAATTTATATTCTTTTGCAAAAATTCCCAAACTACTATAAAACATAGTAAATTTTCATGACTTTTCTCTGAGTGTATTTTTTAAAATCATTTAATAAAATATTGCGAAACTAAAAATGTAAAAATTGTATGCTTAAAAAAAATATTTTCCATTTACAATAATAATTAAAATAACGTAAGAAATATTAACATTCTGAAACATCCTTTCATGCTAAAAATCCAACATCATTATAGAGACCTAACTTAATTGTAACCAATGCTGTATCTATAAATACTATTCTTGAGTATAAAAAAGGCAAAGAAAATGTTGATATGCTAGAAAAAAAAAGAAATTACCGGCGACCCTGCGAGCAGAATCTGTGAACGCTTACGCTGGACTGGGTAAAGGCCAGATTCGCGCTTCTCGCGGGCAAACAGGATTGCCCTCGACTTTCTTACGAAGGTTAACGAACGTCCCTTCGGGCAGCTTTCATACATAAATTCGCGATACGGAGGAGAAAGAGCGCGATGGAAAAGGGCCCCGCGAAAGAAAGGGAGAAAGGACGAGGCGGGTTCGGGAGAAAAGGCGGAGGCACTCCCGGCGTTGACGTAGAAGAATTTAGGAGCGACGGCGAGAGCAAAGGCCCAGTTTGCGAGCGGGAGGGTCCTTTGAAGTCTAAAAACAATGGCATTGTCTCTTCAGTCTAGCGAAGAGTGGCCTCTACGTTCGAAGGATTCTCGATTGCGTCGCGTCGCCCCTCTAATTCTCCGCGTCGTCGTCTTTATATTCGCCGTTTTCGTCGTCTTTGTCGCGCGCGGCTTTTGGCTACCGAAAAAACCGCTTTTAGATCACTTTTTTCCGTGCTACGCGAAGTCCAAGCGATCCAGCGGATCGGTAAGGGCCGTCACTCGGCACCAATTTACATTTTTCATTTACATCGCCGGTACGAGACAAAGTCAGCGGACTTGGGACCGCGATCGGTCGAAGATTGAAGACCCCGCGGATCTTTCATGCTTCTGTGCTCCCTTTCGCCGGAACATCTCCGTCATTATTTGGCTTTTTCTAGCCGCCCGCTGACCGAATTCCAGCGGATTATTCCCCACCAAAATTGCGCCAATAAACCTTCGCGGAGAATTCCGATTTCGCGTCGTTTTCGACGTTTATGGATGGATTTCGGGAAAATTAACCGCAGCTTCTTCGACAAACAAAGTCCACCGCAACAATGATGTAACTAACTAAGGGCGGCTCCTCTGATGCCAGGGTTACTTTCATTAATTGGAATAGTCCAAGTTGTACTCATAAGTAATTGGATTAGCGGAAGTTTTGCAATCGACATTGTTTTTTGTATTTTATCTTTTCTTATGAGAAACTACGCTCTAATTAACTGTTGCAAATTCCAAAATAAATTAATTATTGAAATACTGGGTTAAACCCTCAAAAATTATTATAACATGTAAACATGCACCGATACAGGTAGCTACATTGTAAAATATGTTATTTATAATATATTTATTATCAACAATCTGAACAAAGTCTCCTTTCAGATACAAATAAATACCGATTTTCAACATATAATAAAAGCGTTTAAATAGAGTTAAAAAACCAAAATTCAATTTTTTTAATACAATATATTGCTGCTTTCTGTAACTTAAAAAAGATAAAAAAACAAATTTCACATTAATCTATCGGCCGTTTATGAGATATGAACATACAAAAATCGCTGTTTTCGCAAAAAAATCTTCTTCTTTTTCTTTTCCTTTTTCTTCTTCTTGTTCAGTGCCCAGACGAGTAATTCAGACTGATACGTTAATCTTATATGATAATACATAACATAGTAACAGTTCTGATACAAACATATTACATTTGAGCACATTGGGAGGTTATGGGAAGCTTATGGGAGAAGTATGGGAAGCTTATACTACAAAAATAAGCGTCTGAGATTGAGACATTTCTGTGTCATCATGATTAAAAATATCAAAATGAGACAAAAATTTTTTTGGGAGACGCATGGAAAGCTTTTGAGAGGCTTATGGTAGTTTCATAGGAGGGTTTTATAAGAGGCTTCTGATAGTTTTATGGGAAGCTTTTATGGGAAGCTATAGTTTTATTATAAAAAGCTTCTGGAAGTTTATGGGAAATTTATACGAAATTTATGGAAAACTTATTAACTGATTTATGAGTGCAATAGATTTCATAATTTCATAATAAATAATAAAAAAAGAAAAAAAATCATAAAATGACTACTTTTATAACAATAATATTATTTTTGATTTATAAATTTCATATGTAATATCAAGTGTATATATATATACTTATGACATGTTTTGTTTTTTATATTACAAGAATTTTGTTTAATTCTGGGTATTGAAAAATAGCATCAGTAAAGCATGCGTGTAACAACATTCGTTAGATTAATTATAATGGCAAAGCGCCAAGTAACTGAATTGTAATTCAAAATTTGGGACTATTTTCGCAGAAATATCTTTTAAGTAAAGTAAGCTTAGCTAATGTACTTGGCCATATTAATTGATATCGACACCTTATGTTAAGAATACGTTTAGAAATCATGATTCATGTTATTCAGATTATCATATGTTTTCATTTCCTATTCGTAATTACAATGATTTCGTTTTTATTATTTATATTTTTAAGGTAACGTTTTGATTTTGTTCTTTCTATTTTGCTGGAATAAAATTAATAATTGTATTAAATTTTATTCTCTGAATTGGATATTTTTTATATATTTATTATCAAGAATTATTGCAATGCATAGTTGAACTCTGTCAGTGAAGCCACACAAAAGCATCAATCAGTATATACAACTCTATCCACGCTCGTGCAATTGCTCCCATTTCGTTACTAAACATCAACCTGTTGATATATATAGAATGCTACCAACCAAGTCAAAAGCCTGAAACAAGCGCTGCTTCAAGTTATTACACCAAGCCATATTTATCTCAACTATTGCTTATGAATCGCAGTTTTTAGATAACTTGAACTTTGATCAGAGATTTCTCCAGAGCAAACGAACAAGGAGGAAGAGGAGGAGAAGGATAAGGCAGTGGAGGAGAAGGCGGGAGGAGAGAAGCATAAGAGAGGAGGCTACAGAGGGTACCAGACAAGAAGCTGGATATAGCCACCTTATAATAAGACAGTATCGTATGGAAGACGGTGTCGGCAGTGCCACAGAGGGCGGTCCAAACAATGCGCTGAATCCTGACTGGAACCGGCTGCTCCTTGTAACGAGGACCGGAACTTGTGCAAGTGAGTAAGCGCAAAGGCCAGAGCAAGAGAGCCGCCGGCAAGCTGGGCGTGGACGAAGAAGCAATGCCGTATATCAACGCTGTTCCGATAACGAGGTCCCCGGGAGGCTACTGGTCGTCTTCACGACGACCGCGTTGCCAGCCTATCTACCCGATATTTTTATGACTTATGCAGGGAAAACAATAACAGGATCAACCACGAGGATCGCGCAAAAATTCAGTTACAACAAAATAACAACTTACTTTTTCTTCGCTACTTATTTCGTTTGGAGACGATCAAGATAAACCATTTAGATAACAGTAGGTGATATTGTGTTCAATGAATCGGTAATTAATCTTACCATGTTTGGCTCTAATTGTTTGGCCATTTTTGAGATTGTTGTAAAAATCAATTGCGGGATTATAATTGGAAATAAAGAAGTGTATAATGCGATGGAAGAAAAAAAACATTGCTTTGATCAGGGATATTTATTTGTAAAAAAAGCGCGTCGCTTGAGGGAAGAGCTAAGAGAATTGAAGACTTGATTTTACTACGGTAGCCATTAAGATAAAAGTTCAGATCGGTAAACGTAAAGGTAGACATTATTGATATTCATTGTTTCCTGTATTTATAAAATAACTGAACTAACATTTAATATCATCTATTATTATTCAAATCAATTATAGAGTATTTTAGAATGTTGTTAGAATGTTTATACGTCAGTACAATTTCTAACTCTACTCAGGTAATAGTAGTTTTCGTTCTGAGAAAAGTTACTTTATATAATCAGTAACTATACCGAGAAAAATGTAACTTAATAAGAAATCAGAAAAAAGATACCGATAGCTTGATCGGTTTCGTGTACTTGAGGTTAGGCTGTAGAAGAAACAATAAAGAATAGGTGAACCGGCGACTAAGACAGAAGCACGAATCATCATCGTTCTTGGTCAAGAAGTTGAAGACACGTCAATAAAGACCGGGCGCAATGATCTGTAGGAATCGAAACGCCACTGAGCCTAAGAGTCACGTCTCTCTTGTAAAATATGAGCCTCCGGTGGATGTAAAAAACGGTGATGTTGGTTTAAGTGGCTCGCAGGTTATGATGAGAAATGTAATTTAAATTATCCTCGCTTTTTCACAATCATTTTTTTGCTCCAGTTGATTCTGACGTAACAATCATTGTCTCGCCATTTTTGACCATCTTTTTACGAAAATTTATTGTCCCAAGTAAAACGAGCACATCTAAATTGGTAGTAAATTAATTTGAAGATTGATTGAAAACAAATTTTACAAAATGACCTAATGATGAGTAATATTTCTTTTTATATTATATGAACTTGATATGATATCAAATATTTTTAACAATCAGTTTAAAGCAGAACTTTCAAACGATGTCTCATCTTGTTTAACTAGTCTGTTATGACAAGGTGACGTAGTCTAAAGAAGAAACTTACGTGACTTTTATCGCACATATCTCAAACCATTATCTTTTTCTTACAGTTTAGTCTTTAGATTTAGTTGTGGATGGAACTTCGAAACACGCAGTGACGTTGAAACAGGAAACAGTGATTCTTAGTCTGTGGAATTGAAGGTTGGAATATTTTTGTTATATTTTTCAGTATCCAATACAATAATTACAATAAATTCTGTTGCAATCACAATTTTTTACTAAAAAATATCATTTATCTGTTTTGTTTAACAGGAATCGAAAGTATTAAACGTAGAAACAGTGATGCATTTAAGATTACTGAAATTTGTTTTCTTCGTTGTCACATTAAATATTATCGAAGTACAATGCTTTCAAAACGTATTAAATAGTTCTTCACTGTTACATAGTAAATTGAATATTAAAGATGATACTACAACAGTAGTTGATATACATAGTGGAAAAATTGTTGGACGTATTTTGCAAAATATAGAAAGTAAAAAGCAGTATTCTGCTTTCAAAGGAATTCCTTATGGCGAAATACCTGACAGATTTTCGGTAAGGCAAATGAAAATAATTCCTGCTTGCTTTAATTGAATATATACGAAGGAATGATAATTTTGTAACAATCATGTCGTAGCCATCAGTTGATGTCAAAAAATGGCCTGGAATATACGAAACATTTGATCATGGACCAAAATGTCTACAATATAAGAAAAAAGTTTTGGTCGGCTCAGAAAATTGTTTGTTTTTAAATGTTTATACACCTTTGGTAAGAATATTCTAATTATTTTCAAAAGTGTCTTGATATATTGTTTAAACAAATTAATGAATGTTTTTTTTTATTTATCTTTAGCTTAAGTTTGATTTTAATAAACAAACAAACCCCAAAAAGTCAGTTATGGTTTGGATACACGGCGGCATGTTCCATAAGGGATCTGGTAATAGTGAATCGTTTGGACCTGACTTTATTGTTGCCAGAGATGTAATTTTGGTGACATTTAATTATCGGTTAGCTGCACTTGGTAAGATAACTCATTACTTAAGTAATAATAAAATATACGTTTTATAAAGTAGAAATATTATCATATAATATTTATAATTGTAGGATTTTTAAATTTACACCATCCTAAAATCCCGGGCAATGTTGGACTGAAGGATCAAAACTTAGCATTACAATGGGTTCGAAGGAATATCGCTAAATTTGGTGGCGACCCAGACAATATTACTATATTTGGTCAAAGTGCTGGTGGAGTTTCTGTTGATTTACATTTGCTATCACCAATGTCGAAGGGTAATCAAGAATGAATGAATGAATGATAAATTTACATACATGTTGAATTGAAGCAAAAAAAGTAAACAATATGTTAATTTTTCTAGGTTTGTTTAAAAGATCTATTGCTATCAGTGGATCGGTTTTTTGTCCCTGGGCTTTTTCTTACGATCCAGTTAGTAAAGCAAAAAAATTTGCCAAAACAATTTCTGATAAAGACACTGATAATATCGAAGATTTAGTTCAATTATTCCTCAAAGTGCCTGCAGAAAAATTAGTTGAAACGCATGCTAAAACTGCAGTAAGTAAACGTCTCTTAAATTGGATGATTTTTTAATAAAAATTGTTAACAATTTTTGTATATTTTCATTTCAGATTTTACATCGCGAGTTAGAATTTAACCCATCAATAGAAAATGCGGCAGCTTCGGGAGAAACAACATTCTTTGATCAATGTTTCGATACACCGATTAAAGATAAACTTTTTTTTCAAGGCGAACATATATTGGGATATACAAGTCAAGAAGCAAGGATGTATAACTTTACTCAGTGTAAGATATTTTTATTAAAAAAATTATAAAACATCCATATATACCATACTGAAAGTTTAATAATAATATAATGATAATTTTTATTTTCAGATTTTGGTAACAAAAGACTTAATGTAAGTTAAACACAAAGTTAACAATTATGATGACATTAAAATAAAAATTTTATTTTAAAAATGTCTGCATTTTAGGTATTTTCAGAAGTTCAGTTTAATAAACCAATTGACTTGAAGCAGCAGTATTTCGTCAAGTATGGATCCAAATCAGTGTATTATTATTATTTTGCATATAATCCGAAACAAGTAGACGTCAATGAAGGTATTTTATATATGCATTTTTATATTTCATATACTATGAAGTGAAACTGCCCCGAAAACATTTCATTATTTTGTATTTTAATTTTTAATTTAATATTTATAAATATTTTCATAATTTGCATAAAATTTGAAGTATTATAATTTCTGATTCAAGCACCGATAATAAATAAATTTTAATTTTTGCCTGCGTTAAATTAATAAATATAATAAATAATAATTGTATTTATGATGGTATTTGACAGGAGTCGGACATTCTAAAGATCTTCCATACCTTTTCTATAAGGAAAAGTATTACAAAACGTTCACGGAACATGATATGAGTATGAAAAACAAATATACAACTATGTTTACGAATTTCGCAAAATATGGGTTAGTAATTTTTACTATTCATTCTTGTATTTATAATATTTCTATGCATTTCCATATTCTTTATTATTAAAATATTCCGATTTTTATCGTAGAAATCCTTCAATTACGGGAAAGGATCGCGAATCTAATATTATGTGGACAGCATCCAATAAAGCTGGAAACTATTTACACATCGACGTGTCTGGAGAAATATCAATGAAGAGCGGTCGACCAGTTAGTTTAAATGAGAAGGATAATATGGAAAATAAACAATTATGTTCAAATAACAAACCAAGCTTAAAAAGTATTATACAGTATGCAGTATTTGGAAAAAAGATTTTTTAAGCGTCTCGAATATGTAGGATAAAGCATATATCATAATGCTTATAATGTACTAATTTAATTTACATGTTATTATATAATAATATTAATAACTTAAGTAATAATGATTCTCTAGATTAACAAAAAGTGTAAATAATGTGAAACATAATCTGAAAAAAGGAATATTAATCTAATAAATCCATTTTTTCTTAAAAACTTTGCTTTTTTTCTACCGCACTATAAAAACAAGTGTTTCATTTTGAAACACTTAGACGTGTTGTCCAATGTCAAAAAGATCTGAAGACACTTTAAAACGTTTTAAAAACTGCTGCAAAAATAGAAAAAATATATTTTCATAAATATATAACTTTTTACCACTTAAAATATATGTTAAATATGTTTTTTAAATAATTTTGTATATGTAAAATATATATGTTTCATGTATTTTTGCATATATTTACATATATTTTAAAAAAATACATGTTAATGTAAAATATATAACTTTTTGCCGAAAATATTTTATATATGTCACATATATTTCTGGATATATTTCAAAATATATGTTTTTCCCTACGGGTTACAACTGAGGAAAGTGAATAAAGTGTAAGTCTGAGCAGAGGAGTTATCGATAATTGATCTTTGCGAGAGGAATAAAATAGCAGAAAGTATGAACGAAAATTGGTGAATGAAGCAACGAACGACTGGAACAGGAGTGGAAGAGACGTCTTCCATCGTTGGAGTGGTCACATAACGTGACGTGAGAGCGATGCTTACTCTCCCACAACGGGCAACCGGTAGGAGATGATGTTATAATGGTTGGGAGAACGGACATGAGCGCGGACAGGAAGTCTAATAAGTCTCTGTACGAACGGAGAGTCACGCGGATCTCCGCATGGAGGAATTACAAACCTCCTACGCGCACGCAACTCATTCACGAGGTTTTCCATTCTGAAACGACCCGAATGGTGCCAGCATGAATGGCATTAAGACATTCATGATCATACAAAAATCCACCCAAGTTCACTGACTGTCTTGTATATATGCTGTGTAGTTAATCAACGGTTAGGCTCGAAGTTGAAAAAATATATCTTAAACAAGGGCTCAAGTTGGTCACTAAGATTTTCATTCAAAACGAAATACAGACATGAGTGATGCTTAAATACATGATCATGAAAGAAAACTAATGTGTGTAATTTTGAATGTAAAAGATTTTAGTGGAATATAAATATATCTTATGAATTACCAACTATGGAAAGTTACTCTATTTCTATAGCGATTCAGATTTTCGTCTTTATTTGAGTCATTGAACGTATATAAAAACAGAAAAACACTCTATTTGCAAATCTGAATATTTTAATGTAATAATTATTTTTTGAAGAAATTCTATTTATTAATTTAATTATATAACAGTTTCCGGTAACGAGTTGGTGTTCTAAAACATATTTCATCGAAATGAATTCTGCATTAGAATGAAGGCGCTGTTGTAAAAACGGCTTCGACATTAATTAAAGTCACTCATATTTTTGTAATTGTTCTTGATGTCATTATATTCTATAGTAATAATACCTTACACTTTCAACAAATAATTAAAAAAGTATGAACACAATTGACTAGAAATGATCGATTCGTTTAGCCATACATTAAAGCACAGTTGCTTATCATAATGACAATGGAAGCGTAAACACCCATTTGCAAACAATTATGTCGATTCAGTGTTACGAGTAACTTTGCATTAAGTGTAAACATTATAATCGTTTGTTACTTGACAATTAACACATTTTGATTTCCAATTAAAAAAAAAAGAACACGCGCGTGGGTGGCTAATAACGCGCAAAAGTGACGTCGAATAATGTATTCCGTTTGGAATTGACATTCGAGACGCCAACTAGAGAAAAGGCCGAGAAAACGGATTTGGTTGAAAGTATAAACGATCAGCGCAATGGACGTGGCGTACGCATTTACTGTCTTGTCTCACATCTATGCCAGCGCTAACTTAACTACACACATCCCTCAAGGAATACCGGAATAACAACTGCAGGCCGATCTATTTCGTTTGTGAAAATAAAAACAGTTGGCGTTTCCACGGAAAATACATTATTCCACGTTCGTATTTATACCGTGACTTTGTAATGCTGATGTCTTGTGCGAGCAACAGTTCAACTAAATCAATTAGATTTTATGACTGTAGGGAACAGAAGATAATAAAGTGTCTATCTATGGTTTCATATGCTTCGTTCAACTTTTTTATCATTTAGAACGTATTTTATTTGAAATTCGATAGATTTGTAGGAATTAATCGAAGAAACAGTTTTTATATTGCAACACAGAACTCTATGATGCTCTTAGAGTGTGGGAATATTTATCATCTGTATATCCTCTGTCTCTTTACTTTATATATATACATATATATATTGTGATAAAAATCAAGATTGAATGAAGAAATAATTGAATTTATTTTATTAATCCTTTGTTTTAAGGAAATATTGTTTATACTAAATTACGAATCTCTTATATTCGCATTTTGCAGTTCATTCTATGCTACGGTCTGCATCAAAGAACATAAACCTTAACTTATACTTGTAAATGAGCCAAGCGTGCGCGTTTATTTTCTTCTCTTTTTTGTTGTCTTCTTTTTCTTCTTCTCGCGCGATGGCTCGATCACTCGCGGGGCACAATAGTTGGTCGAAAAGCCGTAGAAGGCTGTGCGTTAGTGCGATTTGTGTCGCTTTGCGATTAACGAAGTGCGTTAACGCAAATGCATTATGGGAGCGGCTGAATTACGAGCGTCAGTGATCTTTATGCGCGTCTGTGCGCCACGTTAAATGCGCGTTATTCGGGCTTGTTAACGATAGAAATCCAATTGGTACAATACCATTATTTGATTCTTATACTTCCTCATTAGCTGGTCGCTTGAAAATACACTAATTATTTCATTTTAGTACGTTCCCGCGAGCGACTTTAGACCGGTATCGCGATTTAACAATTTTTAACATTATATATAAATGTCTAAGCTGTATACAATTTATTAAAAAGAAACTAGTTTTGTGGACCATTAAAGAAGTAACTTATGAAAGAAAATTGAAATTGAAATAAATTTTAACGAAAATCAAGTTTCTTGAATTATACAAAACGAGAAAGTTGATTTTGCGGGTTTTATATGAATTCGATTATTTATTATTTAAATTAATATATTTTAACTGGTTTACAAAGTATCTTAATTAAGTCAATTACGAATAAAAGTATTGTAAATTAACAATGATAATTTGGTTTGGTCTCATAAAAAGTACTTAGTGTAGGGTTAATTACAAGTATTATTTGAAATTAATGATTACAATTCCACAAAGATCGTATATCGTTGTGTACTAAAAGAGCGGACGATTCACCGGAAGCGGTCGCTTACGCGTGTTTTCCGTGTACTATCGCGGGTGTAGCACATGTGTAAAGCCTGGCTATGACCTTTAATTAGTTACCGCGAAGCCACGAATAAAATGAACGGCTTCCTGGCCGGTTAAATAAATAAACGAAGGCGGTGCGAGAAGTGTAACTTTACCTGCTCTTCCTCCGCCGAAGCTTGCATTATCTGGTATAATATTTGCATACACTTTTGTTTCATTAATTTACAACTTATCCGTTAATTCGAGTTAATTGATCAACCTTATATTATAAATCGTTTTCTACGCTATTATTTAAGAAAATACATAAAATCATTTTGTAAAACATTTTTTTATAGATTGCAAACAAGAATCTTTTACACTAAAATAATAAATAGTTTTATTCTAAAAATATTGTACAATCGGCAAAAAAACAGAACACTTTTTGGGGTATTTTTTCAATTTTCAAATGGTTCTAACTTTAGCAATTTTCATCAGATTTTGACGTTCTTTTTTTTTAATTGAAAGTGGAACTTTCCACTTTGAGAAACACGTATTGTGAAGTCGATTTGCTTTACCTATGAATAAGAAAATTGCGAAAACCAAAACAACTTTTTAAGTAAAATTTAGAACAATTTTGAATGCTTGCAGCGGATTAGTTACTCCGTAAACCTTAACTTTTTATGAATAATTCAAAAAGATCTTTCTTTTCTAAACAATTAAAAAAAGAACACTAAAATTTGTTGGTTAAATGAAAAATTATGCTCATTTAGAACAAATAATTAGTTATGATCAAATAGAACAAATACACTAACAATCATAGATCTTGAATTTTTACTCTTTTTAATAGCATTCTGAATCCATCGGCAAAAAATCATGTCAATCCATCAATTTTGCTGTGAAAAACAGTAAAAAAAAGTTATTTTAGTAAATATTTACGTTATTTTCTTCATAAATTATTGTTTTTAACAGTAAAATTTGATGATTTTTTGCCGATGGATTCAGAATGCTATTAAAAACCGTAATAATTAAATTGAAAATTATACATTTTCAGGTCTTATGATTGTCAGTGTAATATTAAAATAAATAATTGAGAATAAATTTTAATATTCTCAAAGTATTTCTATACTTGATTCAAGTAAACAACGAATTAGTACAAATAATGTTTTTAATTCTTTCTTACACAAAATACAGTTCATTTAATCTTAAATATATTTCGTTCAAGTAAATAAAAGTTTAATTAAAGAAGAATTATGAGTGTATTAATGAATAATAATCGATTTTGTCAAACCAGAAATATTGTCAAATGTATTCGCCGTTATTTTCTACTTAATTCAAGAAAATTGTATTTGATTCAACATAGTATTTTTTTATTGTATTAAGAAAATTAAAATTATTTTATTGGGTCTTAGTTGGGTCCAAGCTTGAAATTAGACATTTCTTCCTGGACCTCATTTGTTCCACAATTTTTTTTCAATAACATCAATATTAAAGAGACAAATTATACAATCGATATATAAAATTGATACACAATTCGAACGATTACTAACGACGTTTATCGAATTGATGCTGCGTGAATGTCGGTGCGAACACCCACGACGACTGTGCGAGTTATCTTACTTCGGTATGTGCCATGGAAATGAATGCAGAAGACTGCGGGCGTAACGAGAGAGCGCGTATTAAGGTTGATCTTAATTAGCAGTAATTTAATTAGAATCGGCAGCGTGACGGTTTGGACTTGGGGCAGGTCCAAGTCGGAGGTAAGAAGACGTCGACGCGACCAACAATTAAGACAAACGGCAACTTCACGTGTATATACAATCATCGTGAAAACTATGTGCACGATTTTTGAGAAAAATCAAGACAACTCAATGCCATCGCAATTTTAAATAGACAATACGTCGCTGGTTTGCGTCACTCGCGTGTTTGCATTTGATTCATTATCTCAGCTTTATCTATGCATCCTCGCGTGAGTTGCGTTTTCAATTCGTCTGTGCAGAATAAGCGTTAAATGATATTGTTAGATTGTATATCCAATGTTTTTTTTGAACAATTTATGATAATGCAATTTATCTTGGCTAATTAGAGAAACCCTATGTATTGCAATGAATTGTTAATTGATTTTCATTTCTATGCGTGTACTGTAAAAGAAAATGCTTTCAGAAGATTTTTTTGCAATTTTTAATCAATTAATGAGATGTTTGTATGAACGGAGAACAATGCGCGGTAAAATTAAGACCAATTCTTAATTGATCCATCCATCTTATGCAAACTCTTGCAAACAGTTAAGATTTTGCGAGTCACCCGTAACAAATGTGTATGCCAGCAGAGTGCGTTAGCGTAATGGCAATCATATTAATTATTGCAACGAGCAAGCGTGCGCCACTTTTACGCTGACTGCTTACCGTGAACGCACGCTATTCATTCTTGCGCGCAAGTTCGTGAAACAAAATAAAGAAGAAGAAGAGGAATACTGAGGAAAAAAAAAAAAGAAAGGACGCGGAAAGAAGCACGACCGAAGGATATAAAAGCGAACTAGGATTGCACGTTCCATCCCGTTACCGCAAACCACTTCCTTTTGCACGATAAATATGTGTTTTGAATAATCCAAGGGGGTCTACTTTTCTTTTCTTGTGATTCAAGATTTATATTTTTAGTTAGTGTCGATTTGGGATATTAAAAAAAAAGTCTGATATTATTTTAGACGATTTGGAAATATATTTGAGCTTTTCTCGAAATGCGACCCTACAAAGATTTGTGACCGAAAAATGATCACTTTTTTCAAACAAATTTTTGTTCATTAAATCAGATCGGAAATATGTCAAAAGTACTTTGATTGAAACCTCACAATATTACACGCAAAATAAAGTTCTATGACAACTACAATTATTCCTGTGAAATTCACAAATTATAAGATATTACGTTATTGTCACAACTCAATGGAAAGTGTGAAATATCCTAACGTTGGTCTGGGATTTTCACAGGTTCTTTATGTAAACACTTGTTAATCTAACATGCAATACCAAATAGGTGGCGCACAAGAAATATTAGCCTGCAAACATTACAGGACATAATTATGATATAAATAATGCTTTACCTTGTCGTATGTCTCAAACTCAAAACATGGAGATATTGCAAGATATTATTTTTCATACAGTTTGGGCGATTTGGCAAATGATTTTAATGATTACTAAACATTTTTGTTTAAATTCGATTTTTAGTCATTATTGAAAAATCAAATTTAAAAGAAAATATTGTTCGAAAATCTTAACTGTCAAACATACCAAAACCAATGTGGAAATGTCAAATGTCTGATATTGTCTTAAAATAGTGATTTAAGTTAATTAAAAACAAATTACAATTAATTTAATTTGTAATATTATTTTAATTGTTTATACTTGTGTATAATCATATAATTAAGATATAGTAGAACATTTAGAAACCCATTTTTAGATAGTTTAGTTTAATTTGTATTAAATATTTTTAATATTAATAAAACTTTTTATTGTACTTTTGGTATTCTTATTTTTCGTTCTTATCCGTCTTTTGCGTAGTTCCAAATACGATTCCTTTTTACTGCATTATATTTTTATCTGTTACTTTGCAAGCTTTTACTAGACTCATCTTTATTTGATTTCACTATTGCATTGTGTGATTTCAAAAAATTGTACTTTATGTTTAATGATTGAATGACTTGCTGACGAGTTTTGTGCTTTTTGTATTATCTGCACTATTATTTTATTTTTTTCTTTACCCTTTCAATACCAAATTATTTTCAATAAAAATGAAAACATTATTATAAAGTCCTATACAAATTCAATATTTTCAATGAAAACTTTACCTTTTATCTATAGATGTATGATTGATTAGTCATATAAGAGTCAGCGCAAACATTTTAAGTGCAACGTTTATTTGCAAAATAAAGAATACTTTGTAAAATACACATTGCTTTAAAGCTATAGTGGTAACGAAAGGGTTAATTACAGAAAAATCATAACTTTTAACTTCGATTAAAAATATGAAAATATTTTTAATCATTCATAATTATTCGATTATGAATAGTTTCTAATAGTACTTTCGGCTTAAGTAAACGACAATGTACACGCACTGAATAATTGTTGGCGTACTTTAAATGTTTCCAGTCACTTAATTCCATAATTATTCATTCTGCGAAAAATAGCCGAAAAATATATACACCTAACGCGGAAAATGAGAATTCTTTGGAAAAAGTCAAGTGCCCATGATTCTGAACTTTTTATTTTGCGTTTTCCTTTTTGCTCTTTTCCTTCTTTCATTTTGATTCACGATGAGGGACGAAAGTAGACACGAGCCATTACCGTAGTAGGCGAACTAGCTAGTCGGTTAGACGTTAATGGTCATTATGAGCACGCTTCGCTGATTGTGCATCGCCACGAGACCGTCGGAGGGCATCATCGGCGACCCGGAGACCCGCTCAACACAGAACATGTCTATTCTTTTATTAACCTAGTCGCGGCTCGCTTCTTTCGTTAGTTAATTTGACGCAGGCCGTCGCACTAGCCTGACCACGACCGGCATTACGTCCAGTGTGCATTTTATACCCGATCCTTATGTATAATTATTAAACCATTTTCGTTTCCTTCTGCATTTTTTTATTCTAATTATTAAAGTCGACTTTAATTCCTTAGTTCAATATCAAGCATAATTTATTCCGTAACAGAGCAATTATCTCGACGCGTTGCACGTATATGCTTAGTGCAAAATTTCATATCTCAATTGGAGATTATACCGTTTTGTGAATTTATGAAAATTGATAAAGGAAGGATTCATATTTTTTTGTCGTAATTTTAATTTAATGATTGCTCCATTATAAATTATTTATCAATTATGAAATTTGCTGTTATTTAATCAATTAATTTATTTTGTTGTGATGAAAAATGTGAAATGTATACGCTTGTTGTTTAGAAAGTTGAATATCATTTGAGCTCATTTGTGTGATTATTTCATTTCAAGTGCGAAATGAGGGATTTTAATTCTTGATGCTATAATTTATAGTATGAATGAATACATTTATTTCATTTTTCTTTCAATTATTTATAAAAATATAATGAATCGAGTTTTGTGTTGATTTTATTAATTGGAGCATAAAGTGCTTCAATTGGTAAATAATACTGTTTGCTGATTACAAACTGATAACTCAATATATTCGTACTCTTTCTGAAATTTGGAATATTTTGTTTATATTTTTGAATGGAAAGTCTATAAAATATGTTTCTCTGAAAATGCTAAATAATTTTATCATATTTAAGTATTATTTTGCGATCAATGAAAATATATTTTATAAAGCAAAGTTCAAGTTTAATTTTCTTTATTTTTCTTACTAATTAAAAAATACTATCAAAAGTCATAAAAACATGTTAAATGCATTGAAAGTAAGTATTGCAATTAAGTATTTACTTATATATTTAAGGGTATGCCATTATAGTTATTTCAATTATACAACATTGAAAATAGTATAATATAATACAATATAAATAAATGAGCATAAAATATATTGCGATTAATGTGTTTCGTGACAACTGATAGCTACAGATATATATAGGAGTTTGGAATTTAGCTGGTCGCAGTGCCAAACACATGCGGTATCATCGCAATTGCACCCAGGGGAGATGGCATGGCGCGTTCCCTTTCACGCGATTCACTTAAATAATCCAAGTGGACTGACTCTGCGTATCTTTCTCGCGAACAAGAGCAAGAAAAAGAAGAGGACGGTCGGAGTAGCGGCCTCTCTTTTTGCCTTATAAGACGTGGCACGTCCGCACAGGTGGCATGGCACGTACTCGGTAAAGCTAAGCAAGCGAACAAGCTCCGTAATTACGGCCCAATATGCAACCGGGCCCGCACCACGGACAGGTAGGTAAAGCAGATTGCCGGCAGATTTCCAGATAGGCGTATTATGGATACCGCCTTGCTTGCCTGCTTGGCTTCATTGGCTGCCATTCGTACCAGCAGCTTTGCTACCATCTTCCCTCTTTCTCTCTATCTTTTGGTTATCTCGCACTTTTGCTTCGTGCTTCCTTCGATTTCTATACTTCGTACTTATTCTATAATACCCTTTTCTCCTTCTGTTCATCAATATCTTCCTCTAATATTAAAGACACACGCAAGTAAACATTTTCATCTTTTCGCAATTTTCTCGTATTTAGAAAATGATCATACGTTGAATTATGAATTCGGATGTGTTTGTGTGAACAACAATTTTTGTTGAAACAATTTTGGGCTATTTTTTTAACACACACAGTTAAACAAATGATACGTACACACAAAAATACAGTAAAGATTACTATTTTCAGAGGTTAAAATATGGACAACTTTTTTAATTGGTTAATTCAACCATATCAAAACATTAAATATTAATTTGGCGTGTACATTTTTTTATTGGTATTTCTTACTACCATCAAGTTAAAATCAAACTTTAAACTGGTTAAATTTAAAAAGTACAATAGTATTTTTAAATGAAATGTTTAACTTAAATGAATTAGTTAATTTCACTGACACAGCAGTATTGACACCTTTTTACATTAATATATTTTAAGAATCTAAATAGCAATATAACCTTTTTTTCATTTACTTATGTCAAAAAGTAAAATCATAATATTTATTTCTCTCTGTGTATTGAAGAATCACCTTAAGAAACAGCGCAGGTATCGAGTTCAAAACTCGGAGAGGGGTGTTTTTTATAATGTTAACATTATTTTACTAAGTCAAAAAGTAAAATTTATTAAATGCATTTACCGTCACAAGTTTACTCGGATACATTGTAATTTTTAATGAGTTATTTTCTTCCGCGTAGAATTTTCAACTGTCGGCTAAGTCTTTAGGACACAGAACTGCCTTTTTGATAGTAGCAAATGAAAAATCAATTTTCAATACCAACATTAAGGCAAATAAGAATTTTTCCAAGTAATAATTTAGAAAATAAGCATCACTATTATAAAATGCAAAAATTATTCTAGAATCATGCATTAATGGACGTTACAAATACAGGTTTACAATTACTTTAACATTTAATTAACATTTGTTTTGATTTGTTTTTTTAAAACCATGCAAACTTCCAACAGTGAGACGCAATCATATTCCAGCAGTGAGACATACATTAACGAACAATTGGCCATAAAGAATGTTGAGTTAGAGCTGAATTCTAAATATTAAAATTGTTTCACAGGAAGTACAAATGAAAGATGAAACTGATTTTATTATATTGCTTGTTGTTTGTACGTATGCAATATACGTATGTATATTGCAGCATTGTACATATAAATATTTGTTGTCATTGGTTCTATTATAAAATTATGTTGATATGTAATTTTCTAACCTTAAAATAGTTGCTTTTTTCACTGCAGAAAATTCATATAACTATATGTTTTATAAGTAAAAATTGGTTATGATGCATACGGAACTTTGTGAATACGTATAAATATCTAGTATTTATTTTTTATCATAGATGCAAAAACGAAAAAAAAAACAAAAAAGATGTCACCGAACAAAAAAATGTCGATACGGTTAAACAAAAAAGATCCACGAAAAAGTAAAAGATTTCACTAAAATAACTTGATAATTATTATTTTTGTTATAATGCTAAATTTGAAAAAATATATAAAAAAGGTTCTATTGTTTTATTTTCAGCTTGAATTTTATTCACATATATTATATTTCTTTCATTTTAAATTTTAATGTAAATGTTTAATTTATGTTCAATTTACTCGAATAAAAAAATTATTAAAAGCAATTTTCTACACTGAGAGCAAAAACCAATAAAAATTACCGCACTCTTAGAAATGATCTATATACAGTAAAACAAAATATTTTAACTACCAATCATTTTTAAGTTAAAAGATGATCTTTATAATAAAATTAATAATTTCTTAACAAAAATTATTTAATTTCGTAAGCAAACATAAGAATTTTGCACAAAATGTATATTCTTTTCTTCTTGAAATTATATCTTTTAATTTCAAAAAGATTATTTTAAAATCTATGATCGGCAAAGCTGAAGTCGATAATGTCGGTGGCTAGTGTCAGATTAGGTTGGATCGCTTTTCATGCTACGACGGTTTTCTTTTTTGGAGAAAATTTTGTTTTAAAATTGTATATCAAAGTTAATGAGTTCTTTAACAAAATAAATGTGCTGAAAGACTGTGGCTTTTCTGGAGCAGAC
>JABFPJ010000342.1:0-45547 GCA_022817425.1 Gryon sp. ZL-2020 | reverse complement strand
AAAAAAAAAAAAAAAAAAAAAAAAAAAAAAAAAAAAAAAAAAAAACAAACAAATCATGAAAGTATGCAAACTCTTTTTTAAATATCGGATTTGTTAAAAAAATATATATATTGCCATTTTTAATAGCGTTTGAAAATATTTAATATAAGTCGCTATTATCGTATGTGTATGAATACATATATGTTTGTCATATAGTGGCTATTTTTGGGTCAATAGATAAAGTTACATTAAAAATTACTGGACATATCCATAGAAATCTAAAACCTTGTATATTTATCCGGACAGTATTGTACCCGTCAGAAAAGATCTTCAAAATAACATTTTTAAACGGATTTTTAGTGTAACTTTTGCCTACATGAGTAGAATCTCTTTTAATATATATTTAACAAATGATCTCAACTATTTCACATACGCATATATTTTTCATCATTATAAAGAATTAAAAGAGTTTCTACATATAAATAAAATAAATTCACTTGCTTCCTGTGAAGTTATGTATATGAATTTCATGTATAACATATAAGTCTGATGTAATAAATACACTGTTTATGTACTAAAATGTTGTTATTATTTAACATTTGTCCAATTCTGTTATGTTTTATCTACATTGAAATGAACTAGAAATCTTTCCAAAAAAGGATACTATTACATTTTTCGTCAATCATAGTGTACGGCAATAAGAAATGCTGGAAAAATGCTTATTGGCGAAAAGTTTTCGCAGATATGACATATGTCAATACGATTTGTGCACTTAAATAAAAAAAATTAAGTATCGCAAATGAATGAAAATCAAGGTTACAGTTGGCAGTATCAATTGAATGTAGTGAGGATATGGAGCTCGTTATTTTCAAGCACTCAGTCGAATCCGAGTTGTCAGAGAGAACAGTAACTGTACAAAGTTTAGATTAAACTTCTAAAACCCATCAAACTTTGGAATCGCTTAGAGTGCCAAAAAAATGGCTTCTGAAAAAGGTAAACTATATATGGTTGAATAAACGAAAGTATTTCTCAAAATTGCAAATTTTTCTCTCTTTAAAAATTCAAATTAATATGAAAACTTGTATAGCAGGTAACAATGTATAAACAAAAAAGGTATACTACAGATTTAAAATCATCTTCAACTACCTTTTCATTTTTTCAAGTACAATTGTACAAGTACAACAACTGTTTTTTTTTCAATTTAATTATTTAATTATTTTAAAAAAACATACATTCATACATAAAAGTATATGATTTCTCTGTTAATGGATGTTGATTCATCATGAATGTATAAGAAGATGAATTCTTTTGTTAAGTTTAAATTCATTAATGGTAATTTATGCATCAAACAAGTTCAGTTGCAGTGCCATTATGTCTAATGAATGTTATATAAAATGTGATACTTATCATCAACATAAGTGTTAAAATAAGAATGGATATCTGTGTTTTGACTGATAAAGTGAGAAATAAAAATCGACTCTTTTGCAATAGCTTTAACGATAAAATTGTTTTTCATTTTTAAACAACGTTTATTATCTACTCTTATTAACAGTACCAGTACGTGAGATTATATAGAAATTAAGAGTATTTATCAAACAATGACATAATTGTTTTAAGTTGTGCTTCTACATGAGTCTCAACTTATTACATTGTTAAATAAATTACAAGACAATTATATTGTTGATATAATTTAAAAACGTACATGGAACAAAAAATAAATATTTTTTGTTCCTTTTACAAGAATACATTAAAATTAAATGAAATAATTAAATACATGAAAAATAACTTTTATAATCATAAAAATTTAATGCAAAATTTTATTCAAAATTGTGATTTTGTTGAAGTAATGTTTAAAGTTATTCTAATAAATATGCTAACGAGAGATCGATCTAAGATTTAAAATTTAGATTGAAGTAAGATTAGCCATTAAATATCTCATTATAACATTAATTTTCTATTCTATTCTTATAGCCAAATCATATTGTACTTTAATAAGTATTAAATATTAATTTACAATAATTAATTTAGAAGTTTCATCTATTGAAACGAAAATAAATGTGTGCTTTTTAAGATTATGGATCATGCTGTCCAGGATACAAGGACCCTTTAACTGCAATGAAAGAAGGTCCTCGTGAAAAGGTTTTGTATGTAGTATGTGTCCATACAGACCCTCAAAAATCTGATGTTTTATGTACTATTGATGTTGATCCCCAAAGTCCAACTTACAGTCAGGTATAAATGTGAAATTAATTTGTTTTTAATTTTATTTACATTCATTTTATCTACACAATTTCGATTAAATATAATGAAGAAGTATAAATTATTTATTTATTTATAGATCATTCATAAATTACGTATGAAATATGTCGGCGATGAATTGCATCACTGCGGTTGGAACATTTGCAGCAGTTGCCATGATTCTCCTATCAAAAGAGACACGCTGGTTTTGCCATGTCTTATGTCTGACAGAATATATTTCGTTGACATGACCAACGAAAGAAGTCCAAAGATCAAAAAAGTTAATATCAACATCGAAATTATTTGCTTATAAAATAACTTAATTAATCAGAATGTAAAATATTGTTATTATCCAATAGATTTTAGAACCAAAGGAGATGCACAAATGGGGCGTATCCACGCCTCATACCGCGCATTGTTCTCCAACTGGTGAAATAATGATATCAACGATGGGAAAACCAAACGGAGAAGCTTTAGGTGAATTTCTGCTTATCGATAGCAAGAGTTTGGAAATTAAAGGAACTTGGACAAAGGGAAAGCAGGCATCCTTTGGTTATGACTTTTGGTACCAGCCTTATCACGATGTGTTAGTTGCATCTGAATGGGGAGTACCGAAAATTTTTAAAACTGGTTTTCATACTACTGATCCCAAAGATCCAGGTATTTTATCAACATTAAACAACGTAAAGCTATATGTGAACACAAGAGAAAGTTTAAAAGAAACATTATCAGAAACAAAAAAATGTTTGAACATTAGTTAAGTTTTATTTTTAATGTTTATAGCTGTCTATGGCAGAAGTTTGAACTTTTATTCATGGAAGGATCACAAATTAATTCAAACTATCGATCTCGGTAATGACGGAATAACGCCTCTGGAAATAAGATTTTTACATGAACCAACTGCAAGTGAAGGTTACGTTGGTTGCGCTTGCTCGTCAACAATAATTCACTTCTTCAAAGATGCTAATGGAATGTGGAAAACGGAAAAAGTTATTTCTATTCCGTCGAAACAAGTTGAAGGATGGATGGAAAAGAGTCTAGCAGGTGAAACATTTCTTGACAAATTTATTTGTCGTATTTTAACATCACTTTTCAATTACTGAAAATTCAAGCTTTTAAAATAAGATATATAGATATATTGTTTATAGATATGTTTATATAAATGAAAAGGAAAATTAACTTTCAGGAATGATTACGAACATTCTGATAAGCTTGGACGATAAATATTTGTATTTTACGAATTGGCTTCATGGCGATGTAAGGCAGTACGATATTACAAACCGTAGCAAGCCTAAATTAACGGGCCAGATATTTCTCGGTGGAGCCATTGTTTCTGACTCGAAAGTTCGTGTGATTGAAGATCCGGAATCCACGAAGAGACCGGATCCCGTTTATGTCAAAGGAAGACGACTTTATGGAGCTCCGCAAATGTTCCAATTAAGTTTGGATGGAAAAAGACTTTATGTGTCGACGGCACTTTTTAAGCCGTGGGATATTCAATTTTATCCGGAACATGTCAAGTTAGTAATTAAATATACATTTAAAAAATTGTTGATTTTGTAACTTTTTTAAATTCATTTTATTTACTTTTTTTAATATATTTTATTTATTTGAAATATATACGATTCAATGAATAGTAAATTTTCAACGTTACTTCTGTATTTTATTTTTTAAACAAAGTGTTATTGATTTTTGTACGTAAAATGTGTTTTCAATTTCATTTGAATCTTTTAGACATGGATCTACGCTTATTAAAATTGATATTGACGTTGAAAATGGAGGAATGAAATTGGATGAAAATTTCTTGGTTGACTTTGGTGCAGATAAAAATGACGTACTTTTGGCTCATGAAATAAGGTGATATTATATTTTGATTATTTTAACCAATTTGATTACAATTCTATATTATTTTTAGTAATACTTAAATAATATTTATATAGTTGTATGAATTTTATATTATATGTTTTTTTATTATATACTGAATTTTGAATTTTTTCCAGATATCCCGGAGGAGATTGTACTTCTGACATATGGATAGCAAACAAATAAAATTATTACAAGATTTTTTGTGGAAAATGTAATACTTTCAAAATGTAATCAAATAATTTTTTTTCATTTACATTTTTCTAACCAAAATACTCTCCATGTATATTCCTACGGAAATATAATCACATTTCTATTTTTATATAAACTACTACATATATATTTTTAACAGAAACCAGTTCTTTTGTTTCGTGTTTTGTGTACATTTATATAATTAAATAATAAATTCTATACCTGAATAATAGATGATGTTTCCTTTTTCTATCTAAAATATAAATTTTTCTCTAATAAAAAAAGAATATATTAAGAAACAGAAAACAGTATTAATTTATAAACTAACAATAGTACTAAAAAGAGACACTTCCATTAAGTTTCGAAAATTTGTTCGTCCGTATAATGTGATGTAGAAAATTTAATGCGAGGGGATGAAGAAGAAGACGCGAATGAGGTCAGGAAGGAAAACACTCTTCTGCGACTTCTATGTCTGCCAACATATATAATTCTAAGTGTAAAGTTTTATTTATTCAATTAGACTATTGTCTTATATTCATCATTTCGACACTTGTCATTAATTATTAGGTTTTAAATGTATTATCACATATATACTAATGAACCTGTACATATCTTTAGTGCATGAATAATTTTGCTTTAAATTTAATTAAAAAATGTTTAAATCAACTTTTATATAAAAAATATTTACTTAATTATATCAACTTATAAAGGATTATGTTTTTATATATAATTAATTATTTATCAGTTATTTATATATAATAAATGTTTTTTGTCATTGTAAAAACTTAAATTTTAAATTTACATTACATTTCAAAAATACTTTTCAAAACACATAACTTTTGTATTAAAGTTTTTTTTCTAAACAAATTAACATTATGTTCAATATAGAATATGAGCCATGCAGTGCTGCTACCTAATGGCCCTTAGCTGAACTGTTTTGCTCCGAAATGCGCCGTGCCGGTTTTCCACTTCCCAGTTCAGTCATTCAGTGTATCGCAGACCACCGACGTTAATGGGTGCATCTCGTGTCGAGATTCACATTTGTTATGCTTTGACGTAACCGCGCGTTTTCACCGACATCATCGACAATCTTATGGCAATTTAACAATTAAATGCTTAAGCTCACTTGTAAATTCGCAAATGTCGTTAACAATTAGTGAAACGTAACTGTGTCAATCGTGAGAATCCAAAAATATCGCATAAAAAGAAAATCACAGTGATTGATATTTCTGCGACTGCTTAGTGTGTGCAGTGTTTAGTGCTTTCACACTGGATTCTGCTTTTTGGAATTACGATTATCATAAAATGGTAGATCATTTTTTATGGTTTTTAATTTATTATTCAAAATAATAACTCAGTACTTTATAATAATAATGACAATAAATTTAACATAAGAAATATGAATAGAAAAGATTTATCGGCATGATAATAATTAAGAGTCTTAGAGTGAAAACATAATAAGCAATTTAATAGTCAAATACCAAACATCGATTAAAATAGTTATTTTAAAATTAAATCAGACAAACACATTAGCATTTCAAACTTGACATACTACTCAATGAAAAAAATAGACGGTAATTTATTTATATAAATGTGTCAATAGCTTAATTAACAACTGTATTATCTCACATAAATCTCATTATTTACATAATTTCCATCAACGTTTAAGAAAATATCTTACATTTTCTTTACTTTTATTAACCATAAATTAAAATAATAAATATGTTTAATTGCATTAATGCAATAGTTTAAACAAAACATACGAATTCTTGTTGATTCAACAAAACATGCAAAACAAAAAAGATGTAATCAAAAATACACAAAGTTGACATAACACGTTTTATCGCATGTTAATTAGCAGAGAGACTGTAAAGATTAAAGAATGAAAAAAAGGAGGAGAAGGTATTGTTTTAACAAATTAAACAACATATGATAAATTGCATTACATCACAGGAAAGTTAAACATAATAATCTGACAAATTTCACGTAGAGTGACATAACGATTGCAATTTTATCACGATCGTCAGGAAAAACCGTGGTGGCGCATTGTTTATATATGGCTCGCGTTGTGTTTACATATTTATATAAAACCATCTGAGCGTACGATTATTCGCACGTTCTCGCTGTTATGTAAGGGGAGAAATTAAGTTTGCCTAGTAATTGAGATCTGTTCGACAAGAGATTGCCGGATGATTTATTTTGTGGGAAATATTCTGGCTAACGAAATTGAGGCGAAATGTTTATGACTTACGGTTTATGTTAATATTCATAATTTTCTCGCTCAAACTGCGCTTACACCACGTGCAGCGCATATACATAAATTATGATGATTCTTCAATAACTTAACTACTTTTTCCCCTTAATTTCATTTTATTTTATATTTAAATATCATAATTTGATGTATTACGATTTTTTATGATTTGATTATTTTTATAAAGAAAGAATCAAATAATTATGTAAGCATAAATTATGTACAAATGTTATGTTTTAGACTGCCATGAAGAAATATCGGCAACATAAGAAGTTAAGCATCATAACGGTTTAGTAGTATTTATTCTTAAAATGAAAAATGAAAATGTGCAACAACCAATCGAATGTTGTTGATATGCAAATGTAATGGAAGCGAAGTTCAGGTTGTCTGAATACGGGCCCTGATATCCTAATCAGTATCGTAGTCTCGCTTATGGTTATCCTTTTGCCCTACATATACTAGAAACCAGTATGTTATCCAGTGCGCAACAATCTTCGCGCATCAACAACTGACCTATAACGATACGCATTTAAAAGTATCAGTAATCGTATTACGGGTCTCTCATCTATTTTCCTCACAATTTGTCGGTAGAGAGAAGAATCGAAACAAAAAAGTAGAAAAAAAGTCAGAAAATTGAAACCAAACCGTAGCAATCGTTTAAGTCATTGACTCATTGTGGCGAAATAATATTAGAAAATCATGCACATAAGTTCTGCGGCTGAATTAGAAGTTTTTACATACTTTCATATAATCAAGCATGAAGAGACACAAAAAAAAAGAGAACACAGTTTGGACAAACGTGCTTCGATGAAGATTAGTCAGCTTGAATCAATAAGACTTTGCTCTCATATTATTATACTTGCTCTTTTATTTGTTTATTTCTCTCTTACTTTTTTTCTTTCTTTCTCTCTCTTTCTTTCTTGCGTTTTCTTCTTCAATTTAGTGATAAGAAACTGGTTCAAATGAGTCGGGCTGTTTGCTTTTTGATAAATTTGCTGGAATTAAGCGAACGATTAATTCGTTACTTTTAGCGTTAGGAAGAAATGAATTACTGAAAATATATCTTTTCAATTCTTTTTCGGAACTTTTGTAAAGTAATTAGTTGAAGCACTTTGTTCACGAGATTGTTGACTTAAAACTTTTCATATATCCAACATTTGCTCTAATATTATAATTAGAAATTAATGAAATACTGAAACGTATATATTCTGCTTGTATGTTTTGCATCAATGTTAATCAATTTTAATTATTTGAAGATAATTAATATTAATCAAAACGAAGTTCAATGTATATTTTTTAAATGATTTTTGTTTTACGAAAACATGTTCAAGGAACGTTCGCGTTCCATTATTATTTATATTTGCAGACAATTTCAGATTAAAAGATAAAAGTGTGATTATAAAAGTCAATTCATTTCAAATAGTATATATCACTTTTTCAATCAATTTTTATCGTTCACTGGTTATCACGAAAGAATTGTACATAAAATGCTTAACAGTTTGTTGTGCAATTATATTAATAACATCAACACGCCATTTGATGAAAATAAATTGACTACTTTGAAATGTTCTCGTGCTAATTACTATTTTAATTTTATTCTTTAATTACGTGTTTGAAAAATAAATATATGCTAAACAGAGAAAACTGGATTGCGCAAATCGTTAGATAACAATCATTTTCATTAATACTAAACAGTTAATACGAGATGATACAATTAAAAATTTCATTATCATCTACAGTTAAATTAAATGCATTAGTGTTTCATTGCATATTTTAATCTTATCAAATTTATTTTGCATATATGATTAGACTGAGTAAATAATTTTCTTTATTCAATCATTATACAATATTTGACAAGAATAATTTTGCTTTTATTTTGTTTCAAATTTTTAATTGAAAAAACTTTCTATTTAAAGTTGTAAACAATATAAATGAATGAAGACAGAATATCAAACTTTTGTTCAATTTTCATTCAAACGAAAAATCTCAGTCCCATAAATTAATTTCACGTATGACTATAACACACCTAGACAGTAAATAATTGCAAAAGTTTTCGCTTCATTATGCGAGTTGTTTCCCCGCGTGCGCAGCTTTTAATCCGTTCGAAATTAATTAATATCCAGTGCCAAACTTATAGTCGGCGAATCCGGCATGCAAAATAGATTTTATTAGTTTTCAAAGTATCACGCCATTTTATTATTAATATCTTTAAAATGCACTAAACGATCATATTCGATTATCATGACCAAGCACTAATTTTCTTCGCAGAATCGGCTCTCCGTTTTCAATAAGCCGAACAACTTTTTATCGCGTTTTTATCACAAGTAGCGCACTTTTATGCCGGGAAACATTATTGTTTGAATTCAGATCACGTTTCATCATTGAAATCATTCCTTTTTTTCTGTGCCAGAAAAATGCAATAGAAATTTCACGTTTCTTTATGTAAAATTGCGAGCTTTTTTCTGCGATAAAAGTCAAAACATTAACAATAAAGGGGTATAAAAAAGTATACAGCTCGCAGATCTGGGTTAGTCAGGTTACAACAATCTCGCTGGAATTTTGGTATTTTCTTTGATCACTTCCTGATAGCAGCATTCAGAAATATAGAAATGATTTATGAATGATGCGGCCATGAGGAATGTGAATGTGTGGTGAGATATGCGGCCGGTAATATTTTCTAATTTGTACTTTGCTTTTCTGTTGCAAATTCAATGATGGAACTCTTTTCATCATTATTACAAAATTAATCAAACTTCCTAGTGAAAGAATAAAATTTAGAAAATTACAAACCAATATTTCTTTTTATTTATGTTTTTTAATGAAGTAATAAAAATGACAGAAGGAAAAAACATGCAACTTCCTTGAAATATGCTGATAAATTGAGGATAAAATATATATTGACAAACGTATTTCAGTGTTAAATTTGTAAATACGACTTTGCTTAAAGTACGTACTTAAGTGGTATTTGAATAAAGTTGGAAAACAAATCGCAGAAGGAAAACATCGTCAGTGGAAAAAAAATATTTCAACTACAAGTTTCAAACAGCTAAGCTTTTGTCTCTAAAGATTTACTGTCGCGTTGCACTCAATCATTTCAAGAGGTCTGCAATGAATTACATCCTCACGCGATATATCTATGCCCTTTTCCATTACACGTACATCATACATTGCAATTCAAAATAGTATACATCTGATATATATCAACATATATATTTATGACAAGTATATAATAAATACATATATGAATATTTCACACTTCAATTCATGTCAACTATGTCCTCGTTATTAAATAAATTGTAATCGTCATAAGACATTTAATTTAATGGTAATTTCAGTTTTATGAATGAATATAAATAGATTATAAATGATATATCATGTTTCATAACATAATTAATTATTACATTTATACTTGCAAATATTTAATATGAATATTAATATAAATATAATAGTACACCCAGAGAAAAAAGTCATGAAAATGTACTATGTTTTATAGTAGTTTGGGAATTTTTGCAAAAGAGTACAAATTTTACTATGTTTAAGAGTAAATTTCAATATAAACATAATAAATTTCAACGAAGACATAGTAAAATTCAACGAATACATGGTAAAATTTAATTAAAAACATTGTAAAATTTATATTCTTTTGCAAAAATTTCCAAACTACCATAAAACATAGTAAATTTTCATGACACTTTTCTCTGAGTGTAATATTGGAAGTTTTTCATAAAGGAACAAGGCTACTTCAATATCGCTACTTTTACTACTTTTCAGTGAAATGTATTTGAAATTTTTCACACCATATAATTTATAATTCAAAAATTATATCTTTCATGAAATGAATTCAATGCAGAAAATTGGCAAAGATTTTTTTAACAAAAAGCTAATTACATTAATCTGAAAGATTGCATATGGTCACGTGCTGATAGAATGTCAAAGAAGGTTCGGAAGTCAGAATCATATCATGTACTGGCGTAATGAGATTGATGCGGCCGTGCTCTTCTACATTACGCTGTGTATGAGCTCCTTATCGTTTTTTCCTTTTTTTCCTTCGTATTCACTTGACGCAGCACAAGCCAAAAAAAAAAAAAAAAAAAAAGGATGAAAAATTCCGTACGAAGACATGCTAGACGAAGCAAAAGACACGTCACATTAACATTCAACACAAACGTGTGCAACTCACACTCCAAGACATTTTTTAACAATTGAAACCTTTGACTTCGAGAACAAATTTTTTGATAACATTGTTCACAAAATGAAGCAAAGTGACATGCAGATCTTTTTGATGAGTTATTTCAAGCGGAAGATGTAACATATGTTTTGTTGATTTCGACTTAATAACAGAATCGCAAGAGTCAATATTTAAAAAATGTAAATAAAAAATGTTGTTGTAGCAAATTGCGATAACTGATAAATTCACGACTTCGTCTATTGCATTTAAATGCATTTACAAATGGAAAATCAGCAAAAGTTTTGTGCGAACAGTCAACATCGTTAAACATTAATGCGACAAAAAATTAACATATAATAATATAAACATCAACAGAAAAAAACCGAAATAAAATAATAAATAACAACGAAAAATATATAATAACTCCGATTGAAAATGAGATTCATAATGAGAAATTGATGAGCGTCTCTTTTACTTTCAAGGCAGGTTGAATATTAAGCATAATCAATTATAATGCAACTTTTTGGCCACTTTCCAAGGCTTCGATAACGTTCGTTGAAATACGATACGATCACATTGTTAATATTTTCAATATTTTTCTCTTAAAATGTCCACTCGAGATTAAACATTTCAAAATGACAAAATGGTAACAGAAAAAAAAGAATATGATTAATGATACACAAAAAGAAGTTGTTGTCTTGACGACCTGAGTTATGTTTGTATTTATGCGCGGGTAATTCTGGTAACCAAGCGAGTCTAACCAAGGTGTTGAGAAAAGGACAAAGATAGGAAGGGAAGTAGAAGGAGAAAGGGGGATGGCACGTTTGCGTTTATTTGGACCTGTGGCAATCAAGAAGTGCAGCGTTGGTAACCGGAGCCTGTAAATAGGCACTGCCATTTATTTAGACAATTTAACATGTTACTGGAACCAGTCGCCGCTGGGACGACTGGATGACCGGCGCGCTTGCGCACAGCTGCCAGTCGATAACACCACTAAAACTTTGGTCCAATGAATGTTGCCAACTGCGAACAGAAGCATTCGAAAGACATTTCAGATGATTTGAGAACACCGTTGAGAGGACGACGCTGCTGTTATCGCATCAAACCGCAACAACTTGTTTGTCGGACTAAGTCCTTTCGCAAATTCCGGTTACTGTTAATTTAGCATTTTTCGTTGTTATTTTGCATAGTCGTCATTGTCAATGTTAAAGAAGAAATTCATCAAAACATATGTCTCGAAAAAATTGAAAGCAATGTTTTTAAAAAGCAATTTTCAAAAATGAACCTTTTATTATAATCGAAAATAATTGAAGTTAAAAGACTGTAAATGTTTTTTTATTTGTATTAGAATATTGAAATACAATGAAAACTGGGTCACTTGAAAAATACGATTCAAGTTTAGCATCGAAAAGCTGTTGAAGTTACTTGACTTTAGAATTTTCTCTTTTTGACGAAATAATTTTGTTTCATTCAAAGAATTTAACCGAAATTCATCATTTGACGTTTAATATGTTATGAATAAACACATTTAAACATTTATGTACACGACTTTTGTATATTATTGTATTTTTGTAATCTTTTAGTAATTTGTAGTAAACATTTTGAATCGCATTAAATTCAGTAATGAGATTATTTTCAATGTTGTAATCTTTTGAGTACATGAATGTTGGAACTAATATTACAGTGTATTCATGGAAAAGTAAAGATAATTAATAATTCAGATAATAAAATTTGTTAAACGGAACGAGAGCAGAATCATTACAGTTGAGTGAAAACGAGATGTAATTTCAAATATATAATAAAGATTCTGTTTTTAATTTATTTCCAGAAGTTCATTGTTTGCAAATATTTTATTTCGTATAATGAAACGTACGTTGTTTTACACGATGTAAAAATTTATTAACAAGCGAAACATTATTGTTAAATTTCTGGAATTCATTAAGTTAAAACCTGATTTACATATATTTGTTTCGTTTATGTTCACTGACTTTTGTTTAAAATTGTGTTGCTGTTACGTTATACTATAAATTATACTATATTATATTATACCATAAGATTATGTCCACTTAATATTACACGATGAAACAAAATTTCGAAAGTACTTCGAATAAAAAAAAACTGAAATAAAAAAGGACAATACATATGTCATTTCAATGTCAACGAGATTAATCTTTTCGTCAGGTTCATTCGTTCAGTTCAACACTTTTTTCTCGTCGTGTATGCACACGCAGTTCACACATTTTATTTGAGTACTTGTTTTAATTTTTGAATTTAAATATTATGTTATAATTAAAAAAATGAAATTGTCTTTAATGAAATTCTATATTAAAAAGCTTTTACTTTTTACAACAAACATATCAATTGAATATCATTAGAATGAAGTAAATTTTTTGAGAGGAAATAATTTTTAATTAAATGCTATGCTATTTTTAACGCCCTCAAACTAAACTCTGCATATCTATGCTTTTTGATTCTTCAAAGTAAAATTAGATTGAAAATAATATAAAGAAAAACTTGCAATTCAAATCAAATTTAATAGTTGATTACCTATTACTTTTTAATGAATCCCGCAGATAGAAAAAAACTTGATATCAAAAATGTGTTATCAATTATTCATTTCATTACCCATCATAAAATACGATCTGTTGGATTTGACAGACTGCTTTATCGAATGAAATAATTTATGGTCAGTAAAAGTGGAACTCTTTACTCGTTTTTTTAGGATTAATAGAACAAAAGTACAAAAGTAAAAAAAGAAAGTAACATTTTAATTCAATGCAACTTTAGATCTTGCATTAATTCATTATCTTGAAAGAAGAAACAGAAGAAAGGCAAAAAATAATAGCTCTCGTTAATTTGGATTAATTCTCGAGACAATAGACACTTAATTTCGTCTGTCTCAAGTTCGATGGCCTATTGTTTTACAATTCACTTTATTCTTATAAATTCGCTGAACGAACATAAAGATTAATCGATATGTGAACCGATAACAACGGAAACCACCTGTCGTTTTGTTGATATATATTTCTTATTTTATTATACCATATCTGACACAAAAGTATACGTGAACGACATATGTCCTGTTCGGTCAATGATTGCTTTCAAATAAGTTTTCTTTTTTTTAATATACATATTTAATTTTTTTTTGTATTTTGTATGTATAATCATTAATTGAATAACTTAGTTTAAATAAACAAATGGCGTTTCTAGGAATAAAACTGAAAAGTAACTAAACAATTTGCTTTATGTATATAAAATCTTGCATAAGAAAACTGATGCATGTAATAATAACACTAATGACCAATCGAGCTGGTATAATCGCAATAACATGAAAAGCAATCTGAAAGTGCAATTAACATTGTGGTGCATGGGAAAATTTATTTTTCTTGACCTCGAAAAAGGAAACCTGGCGAAATCACGTCGTAAATTCATATAATGAAAGATATTGTTCAGCTGGAAACAACTAAAAAAAATTACAATAGTATGTTACAAGTCTACACACAATTTCTACTCGACACAAATAGAAATACAATGTCGAAACTTCTTATGCCGAAAAAATTTTGTTTTTAAAATTTATTCTTTACTGTCTTTTTTATAGAGTTGAAAAAAAGAACAATTTTATACACCGATTGAATAATAACTTGTTGATTATGAAACTCTATATCACACTGATTTGTCAATTTATAACTATCTTTCTTCATTGTAATATAATCTGTCGATTTTCGAGCAAATCTAGTTAGACTTGAGAATTATATCAAGAGAAATTTGATCAAGTATGAATTTACGTGTAATCTGATATCTTTGGGCTAATTTTAGAATACTATTATTTCAAACTTCTGAATAAAAAAGTTATATTATTTTTTACGTTATAATACATTATTAATGTTGACTGCATAAGATAAGTTAAATTATCATTAGTAAAAACGTCTAAAATATGAATAAAAAAATTATCTTTTATAACTAAATTCGATTTCGATTAATCGAATTATTAAGAAATGATTAATATTCATGTTTATACTACCAATTCATTAAAATTTCCAACATCGACAAAAAAATTGTTTACAAATCAAATCAAAAGTAGATGAAAAAAGTATCGAATTAATTATGCTGAACGATTGTCCAGGACAATCCAGTAATTGTTGCGAGTTGTAATTTAGCACTAATAAATTAAGTTAAACAAAACGAAGCTAAAACTAGTGCGTTGAGTCGCGAAATAATTTTGTTATAGCTGAACACAAGTTGCATAGCCAAGCGTTTCGATCTAATTTTACCGGCTCCCGTTCCCTTTTCTCGCCGGCGGTTTCCGCGGTGAACTTATTACCAAACGCAAATTTCACAAACTCGAAGCTCACTCGCAGAATCATTACCAAACATTGCCCCATGCATGTTTTTAATATAGGATATATCCGACAAGTGTGATGCATCGCTTCCAACGACTAAGTCTGAAAAATAATATCATCTCAAATTGTTTAATATAACTGAATGTCCCGGGTATTTTGTGCAGCATCAGTCGCATCAATTTAACTAAACGGCCGACTTCCTCTTTTCGGTCGACCAATTAAGTCGACTTGATTAGCATTGTGATTTCACCCACTAGACAGTCTCACTGTAGTGCACCTTTAAATTCTACTGCGATGTGGACAATTTTTTTCTTATATATGAAAATGAAAAAAAAGGCAGTGAAAAAAGAGAAAATGGAAGATAAACGTAAAACATCGAAGATAATTTTGTGCAAATGTTTGGACGAGTTAACTTAGCAAACACGCTTGACTAATAAAATTGGTGTTATTCATTAAAAACTGTTTTAAATGAATAAAATGTCGCACATATAAAACTAAAACGTGAATTTATTGAATTGTGACGAGGAAAATTTTGATTGTACGCGATATATGTTATTATGGTAGTATATGTACTAAAATAAAGTCGTATATTAAAAATGTTGATGGTTACGTTTAGATTTATATTTACGTTTATCGATATATTGAGAAAACAAATGATTGAAGCGTAAAATTGAAGATACGCCCAAACTTGAGTATCGCGTATATATACGATGCATTTTAGGGAAAATATTATTATATATGAAAGCAAACGATATATGTATTTTATTCCCACGTAGAGAAAAGTCCTGAAGGACATTTAACATAAAACGGGATTTGTCTCATAAAATTTCATCGTTGGATAAATCTTGACTCCTGCTTCAATTTTAGTACATGAAATTCCATATAAAGCAGATTGTGTGCAAGTGAATGCATTTTTGTATATGAAGGTGCATTTATCTTGGAAAGTTATAAAAGTAGAACCAGATTATAGATTTTGTCGTTGAATTTTGTGATTTTGCGATTAGAGAAGTTGAATATGGATAATATTCTTTGTATTATAATTTACATTTGTGGAAGTATAAGTTTCAACCAGTACTTATGTTTACTATGTTAGATTGATGGTTTATATACACTGATTCATTATGAAAAATTCATATCGAATTTCTTGGACGCCGTAAAAAGTAAATGTTATGCGAAATTCAGCATCTTTTACAACAAGCAAAATCTTGCGAAGAGAGAAACGAATAGATATTATCTCCACTTACATCGTCAATATCTCTTCACGTTATTCGCAAAACTCGATTTGCACTTCAATTTAATGGCAGATTTCCATTTTGGGACTTCATCGTCTTTATCCTTTTAATTAATTCAATTCGCTGTATAAAATAATTTCACTCGTTTATCATATACAAACGAACACGGGATTATGTGTGCGAATCAGATTTCCAATTCAATTAAATTAAGAATGATTCGAATGAAAAATGTGTCAATATATAATTTTTTAAGATGTATATTTTAATGTTTCAATAATATATTATATATCTTTAATTTCATTCTATAAAATAAAGCATGTTTAAAGGATATATAAATATTACTTTTATTCAAATAAAAGTTGAAAATACAAGATCCAACTATTTTCATTTTTGTCGATTGCATAGTCCGCCGACCTTTCGATATCCATAAACAGGCAATAGAGTGACTTTTTGTAGCCGACCGGCGAAACAATGCGACATTTATATTCCTAATGTAAGGTCCCTGATGCAAAAGAGAAATGAATCAACCTGGTTGGCTACACGGTCGCGTGTAATTATGCGCCAAATGCGGCATAAATTGTGGGCCCAACCTGTTACAATTGCGCGATTTGATATATGTATATCGCGACCAGGTATGCGCTTCTCGTGCGAACCGGGTTAAGTGCACGCGAAGAATTTAAGCGACTCGCGCGATTAAGGAAGCGCTATGCGTACTACCCATATATATATATTGTATTTTCGTAGTAGCCGCATAGTTATTATCTGCAACGAATCGACGCTGCAATGTAGACTCGCAGCCAATTGAAAAATTGTCTAACTCAAATTTGATAATAAAAAGTGGGTCTCTTAACGTGCTCGGTTGATAACGTCTCGTCAAACCATTTACATTTTTACGAGCAAGAAAACGACACGTTGTGCTAACTAAAAAAAGCAATTTAACTTTGACATGCAACATGCAATTGCAATATAAATTCGATTTTCGAATAAAAATATTCAAGTCAAAATTGTTGAATATATAACAAAACTTGAATAGAGATTTGTTTATTATATTCATATGGTTCAGTTCTATATGTTAGTGACATAATTTCTGGGCTTATTTAAAATTTGTGTAATAATCAAGTTAAGAATTGTTCTAAAAAATAAACTAAAGAACACTTAAAAACAAGTTCTCTTGTCAAAATAATTGCATGGTTAATAAGTGACTTTTCATTATACATATATATAAGTTTTTTTTGCACAAAGTAATAATGAAAAAGCATTCATCAGTACGTGTCACATCGTCGCGAAAGTTAAGAAAATTGATCGCTACATTGCCACCATGTTTGAACGCTGGTATCGTTCATTAAACAAAACGACCGTAATCCAAAATAATTATCAATCTTTGAGGTGAAATTCGACCGACCGCTTATCGTGACACGTGAGCGAGTATAATGACGCATAACTCGTCGTGAAATGAGACCTCATTCCCGCGATAAAAATGTGGGAAAGAAAATTTGGCCCCTTTAATTTCGTCGGTCTCGATCCAAAGACATAATTGTCGGCTGCCAAAAAAAACGAAAGAAAGGAAAAGAAAACATTGAAAACGAACGTTAAAGCGAAGGTGAGACAAAGAGAGATGAAAGAGAAAGAAGGGGAGAGAAAGAGAAAGACGTAAATAAACAAAAACATGGGTGGATGGAAGAGAGAAAAATGATCTCGCACTCATAAGTACATACAAACTCAGAAACTTGAAATGAGTAAAGACACGGAAACGAGAGTACTATGACCTACAACGCCAGATTTCTCTGGCTCATCCTCCTCATTCCGTTAAATTTGATTTGCCTACTTTTATATGCGCCGCGTATCCTCCTTAACCCGAGTGTCATAAAAGCGTCTTGTTACGTGAGGTTTCCGGGGAAAAAATTATTTTTGGAATATTGAGCCGAGGGATTGAAGACAATTTTGTCCCGCGCGCAGATAAAAAGTGGACGCAAAAGTTTGTCAGTTTGAAATATTTGCATTTCTTTATTACAATTTCCAACTGGAATATTGAAATAAATGCATTCTGTATCATTTTAACTGCACTTTATATTATTACGTTAAATCCATTTGCATAAATCGCGCATGTATTTTAAGTTGAATAATTTCTTTTTTGAGTTCAATGTAATTTTGTTTATAAAACAAATTGTAGAAATACATATTTTCGATTGCATAATAATAATGTTTAATATTTCAACATCCGCATAAAAGCGTTTGAAAATTGGTCCAAAACGAATGCACCAATTTTCATTGACACTAAATGTATTTGCATATTTATATATGCATCTCGATATATGGCATTCAGTGATATTACTGAGAGTACAGACTTGCAAAGAATATAAGTTTTCATCTATTCACGGAAAATAGTTTTGGGCAATAGTTGCCCAAAATCATGGTACAACACTCACAGAAAAGTGTCATGAAAATTTACTATGTTTTATAGTAGTTTGGGAATTTTTGCAAAAGAATATACATTTTATTATGTTTTCAATTGAATTTTACTATGTATTCGTTGAAATTTGCTCTTAAACATAGTAAAATTTGTACTCTTTTGCAAAAATTCCCAAACTACTATAAAACATAGTAAATTTTCATGACTATTTTCTCTGGGTGAACTGTTCAACATACGATTTGAATGAACGGTTGCTCTGATTCGGGGTAACAGTTACTCTTTTAGAGCAATAGTTCTACCAATTCGGGGTGACTATTATCCCGAATCAGAGTAACCTTTCGTCTAATTTTATGTTGAGAAGTTGTACCATGAATTCGGGCAACTGTTGTGCAAAACTATTTTCCGTGTTGAAATAACACATTTATATATTAATTGGTAAAGTGAACAACAAAATTGTCAAAATTTATACTAATTCAGTATCCGTAAATTGTGTAGGTAGAAAAATATTGTCTAAGAAAAAAAAATTATAGATGATTGTACATTTGTTATTTCAATATATCAATTTTGAGTTTGCGTTGGACGTTGCCAGTAAAAGCAAAGTGTGCTCGAAGAACCTGTAAGATAATTTTATTATTGGATTTGATGAAATTCATCGTCCAAAATAGGCGATGATAAATTCGGGCAAATCAAATTATACATTCTAATGTATTCCATGGTGTCATTTTAAGCAGCGAGAGTTGAAAACTGACGAATAATGATTAGGATATTAGAATGAAAATGGTATTATGCAATGAGTTTAACGTGTGTTGGATTACTTTTATTGAAACAATGAACATTGATATTAAAATGAGTTTCATTAAGTATCAAAGTAGAAAACTAATGTAGCAATAATCAAATGAAATAAATTATACATCTGAACTTATATTGCTATTGTTTGCAATTCAGTTAATGACACCCTTAATTAATATTAACATTTGTTGCTGTGTTGTAAATTGTTTTTTGTGTCATAATTTATATCATGTAAATAAAATTTGACTGTAAATTCCCAGATTCATTTTAAGTAATAAATACATAAATATTACATCTTTCAATGAATCCAATAAATTTAAACTGGATTAGTAATTATTTAAATGTCCAAAAATATACTTAAAATTTCTGTAAATTGTAATTATATCTTGATATAATTACATAAATTATTACATTAATATATTTTTAAACATAATTACGAAATTAATTTCGATAACATAATATTCGATTGTAAAACAATATTATGTTATAATATGTTTATAATAAAAAAATCATCATTAATTGTTGAATTTAATGTGACTTATTCCAATTCAATATTCAGCAATCATTTTTTACATATTGTAAAATATCCAAAATGACTCGAATAAATGATTTATCATGTAGACAAAAAATCAATCAACATTTCTCAGAACTGTGAACCCTTTTTTCATCATCAAGGTCACATTAAAAAGAAAATACTCTTTCACAGCAAGTAACAGAGTTGATCTGAGTGACATATTATTATAAACCTGAAATTGGTCCGTCAAATTAAATGGCTTTTTTTTATATTCTTCTATCTACTTTCGATCCTTGAGAATGATTTTGGATATTTTCAACTAATAATTCTTTCGGCTTTAATTTTAATTCAATTAAACAAAACAAAAATAATATATCAAATGTTACGAATCAAAAAAAATTAGAAAAAGGTTTTGTAAAAAGCAATTTTACAGTTAATTATTCTAAACTAAGATGATATGTGAATTGAGTATAAAATATTCCGTCTAGACATTGCATCGGAAACACTTGACTAAAGGAACATAGTCATACGTTTGTCTCGTGCACGCAGACACCTTTTTATCTCGTTTGCTCTTAATCTGAAGTCGTAACTGCATCATCGTCGCACGTGTGTGTCTTCTTACGTCTCGGTCATGCACTCGGCGTTTCACGATCGTGCTTCTTCGTTCTCCCCCCTCCCCCTTTTAGCGGTCCAGTGATGGCAACAGTTACCTGTGCAAAGCCGTGGCTCGTGCGCCGTGGCATCGTCTCACACCTTGCATTGTAAGCGAAGGCTTCGCTCGAATATTTGCCGCTGAGCATTTTCAAACATTATTCAAACGTTCGCGATATTGTTTATCGATGTGTAACCGATGCATGCCATCGTCGAATGCTCAAAGCTACTTTTGCTCGGCTTATTATGCCATTTGCAAATGGCAAGCAAAAATGCAATTCTTAAATGTTACGCATTTGAAAGAAAATACTTATAAATAAGATGAAATTATTCATAACAAAATAATATTGTTAATTTTTGTTTATAAAATAGTTCATGTAATGAAGTTTTAAGTATTTTACATAAGTAAGTGTTAAGTATTTTACATCGATTTTCTCTTTTCAAAGAACTATATGATGTATATAGTGGGTTAATTTGACTACAACCCAAAAGATGCAGTCGTTAAAGTTAAATTGACATTCTCTTCATGTACTTTGCAAATGTTTGAAAGTCTCCAAAAGCATAATGACTTTTGGATGTAAATTTTATGTATTACACATGTAAAAGTCGGTTGTCAATGAAGCGAACTTGAAAAAAAAAACTTTTATCTCCTTCTTTTACATTTTTCTTACTGTAGTATATTTCACAACAACGTAAAGTTTGTCGCAATATAGGGTACATTATTTTCTAGTCAATATAAAGAAGTTTTTATACCCAAAGCCCACAACGAAAATCCACAACGAAAACAAATGTGAAAAAAAATCTAATCGCAATTATTGGTAACAATAAAACGTTTTATAAAATCGTTTCTGGATAGACAAATGGCTAAATAAAGCAGAGAAACATTGTGTTTGTACGAATTTTTATCGATTTTTCTCATACAATTGAATGAAAATATGGTTAATATAAAAATATAATATAATATAGACAGATTCATATTATAATGATTGAATGATTGTACACAATCACTGACTAAATAAGTGAACGAAACTTAGTACTTTCTAATCGCGTAAGTACAATGATTGATTTACAATGACGATTACGTACATTTCAATTTTATTTCGCACGTAATCCAATGGATGTGCGTATATAGGTAATGGGTCTTTTTCGCAGCCACGGCATATTGTGAAGAAATCAATATTGGTTGTGAAATTCAGCATCGGCAATTTTTTTATTATACTCTTGCTTCTGTGTTTATACTATAAATCGTCAGACGTTTTGAAAATATGTGTTACAAAATTTCATTATGACTATGAAAAACGAAAAGTTGCTCTTTTAAATGTGTGTATTTCTTAAATTAAAAAAAAATTAAAGAAATGTAAGAAATAATGAAATCACTTTTAAATATTGCAAAATTAAAATTAATGCTACTTAAGGTCTTTAATATTTTGCAATTTGTGGTAAACATTGTTCATGTATAAGCTAATCTGACCTGTTTCTGAATATAGAATATAACAGGAGATAAAATTTGCATATTCTAATAATAATATGTATGAATTTCTAGGAAACTTTGTAATACTTTATCATCGTATTGACATATATAATGTGAGCAAATAATGAAAGAGAAATTTGAGTATATGTAAATTAAGCTTGAAATACAATACAACTTACATGAATATATTAAACAATCATGCGACGTGTAAACAGTAAAATTAATAATATCTATTTACACAAATATATTTCGCTAGAGAAAATTGTAATCTAAAACCGTAACTGAATACATATTAATACAAACCTTTAAAGAATCGTCAATTTAAGTAAATGATTCAGATTAAAATTTAAGTTAAAAGTAAAATGTTTAAGTATCAATTGTCAGTCGACAAATTGTACGTTTTCCTTAAAATGGAACAAACGTGATGAACGATCCAGTGATTTTATTTTATTTTGTTTAAGAATGTCATCTACCATCAATACTATTGTAATAAAAAACCTACTGAGATCTGAAAAAAAAGATCTCATATTGTTCATTTTATTTCGAACAATATTTCATGCGCAATTGGTAGTTGTGATTATGTTTTTTTTTCTCTCGGGTTTCAAATCACGTTTCGTCACTACTCATCGAGGTTGTTTTATGATTCACGTCTACGAATAAGTTCGTTATTATATTCCCTCTGCTGTTATAGTCAACTGTAAATGAATAGGAGAGTCGTTGGGATCAAGCTGGCCATATCATGTGGGCCTCTATTTTCAAATATTGAGTCCCACGAGGCAATACGACTCGTGGGAGAAAAACAACCATTGAAAATTGAGCCCTTTGTCGTTCGTTAGCCCTTTGTTCGTAGCTGCTGTATTCTCACAAATTTTCTTCCGCATTTAATTTTTTTTTTTTTTTTTTTTTTTTGATTTTTTCAACCAAAATATATGCAAAGCAAATAATAAACACGACTGCTTTGCATGAATGTTTTAAGTTAATTTGAATATTGTGTGTAAGTGTAATTAATAAAGTTACGGTGGAATCAACTTTCACGTTGAAGAAATTAACGCTAACGAGCGAGGAAATTCTCAGAATAAAGCGGATTTGTACGTGCTTTTTTGAATATTTGAGAGAAAAATTGAAAAGTACAGTAAAGGAAGGAAGAATGGAAAAACTACAACAAAAATCGTGATTGAGTATTTGGTAAATAAGTTAAAACATCAAAACGAAATTTGATCCTTGAACGAAATAAAAGGGAACATTTTGACGAATAAATAAATGTAAAATAAAAAACAATAACGAAATATCGTGATATGACTGATTTTTATCCAGAAAATTAGTTTAATATTGAAATATCAAATAAATCGTTGTGTGAGGTATTTATAAAAGAAACAGAAAACAGTTTGCGGTTTATACAATAGAATACCTGTCGTAAAAGTTAGCGGTATAAAATTTTATGAGATAATTCAAATTATTATAATAACGTGAATAAATAATTGAATAGTAAAATACGTAGCAGAGAGTAACAATTTCAGGAATAAGAGAAAATTTGAAGCAGCCTTGAGTCTTAATACTCGTAACGTGTACGTGATTATTGTATAGCTGGTAAAATTAACTAGAATGCAGAGAAATTTGTGTGTGAAATTTAAATAAAGTTAATCATCAAATATTATTAAATACAAAATACTTGTATTATAAATATTATCTTTCTAAAACTTAATAAAGTAACATCATCAAAGAAGTTTCTTAAAACTTCCATTATTCAATTATAATTTTATTTAAAATATTTGTTACATGTAAATGTATTTTGTATAAAATAATCCCACATAAATCCGGGTGCAGCGATAATTTAAGCAAGTTTTATTTTGGACCAAAAAACAAAATCGTGAGGAAGCACAACTGCTTGAGAGCATCGTTGAGGCAGGTGCTGCTCGATTTGCAGGGGGAGGGGGAGAATTGAATTTTATGAGTCTGCTGGGCTTAGGCATATAAGCATCTCCGAATCCCAAAGGAGCAGGTAAAGATGCGACGAATAACGACCGAACCTTTCTTTTCTACTCTCTTTCTTTCTTTATTTTTGTTTTCATCTTTCTCAATCTTTCCTTCATCCACTACAAGCATCACTAAATTCTCTGCAGTATGACACATTTAAAACCAAGTTTCGAACAAAATAAATCCGAACACTTTTTTCCTGATCCGTTTATTTTTTCATATAACATTCATTTGACAGATCGCGCGAAATTTATGCTAATTCGGTAATTCTTCAAAAATTGTATAGAAGAAAAACAACTTTACGTTTTTTCATGTTGAAAATAAACATAAAAAATTTAGTAATTCATTGAAGTAATTATTGCAAAACATTTGTCAATATAAATGTATTTTTACGTTTTCTTCTTTTCTTGTGTTGCAGATGCGGTAGTGAATTTATTCAAGACGAAGTCGGCTTTTTTCAGTAGAACTCGAATGATTGTGAGTTAACACGTTTAATTAATGGAAAAATTCAAAATGGCCGTCTAATCAGACACTCGTAAGTTTAAAATTCATTTATTATTGCTTTCTGATTATAATTTATAATTTTCTATTGAAATATCAACAATTTGTTTATTTTTTAATATCATAATAAATCTCAATGTTGGAATTATTAATATAAAATAGACGATATTTATTATAACTACTTAAACTCAGGTTATGTCAACTTTGTATTAATCAGTCATTATGACCTTAATTGCTGCGTTATCTCTATTTTTGCATAATAGTATGCGTAATTTTGCATTTTTCGTTAGTATATATGCTTAGAAATGAGAATATTATTAAAAAATGATTTACTCACCATTTGTGTTGCCATTCTGCTTGCAGATTTCGCGATAAGGAGCCAGTAGTAGTAGGAATGGGTGCAGGTATGGGTAGAAGTACCTCGACCGGTGGCGGTCTTCTGGAAGCACTTCCAACCGGGACGCCGCTGCACGTGGCCATGCTAGGCCTTGATAGCGCCGGCAAAACCACTGCACTGTACCGACTCAAGTTCGATCAATACCTTAACACTGTGCCCACAATCGGATTTAATTGCGAAAGGATTCGCGGTGGAATCGGCAAAGCGAAAGGTAAATCTTAATCTGAAAAGAAAAACACAAAAATGAAAATGAAATAAAAATATTTAATTTTTTACTTGACATTTATAAATATATTATTAACATACTTTAAAATGTTAATTCTAGTAATATTTTTCATTAACTCTTAATATTAGTATTGGTGATTTTACTACATCAAATCGAATCGAAAATATCAAATATTATATTTACTATTTGCGATATTTCCCCATGCATTTAGAATATAACAGTTTAACAGTTAATCCAGTGGAAATTCGCAACAAACAAAGCAAATTTATTCATGCCCACATAGTATAGCTATTCAATTATGGAAGCCTTATTTATGCAAACAGTGGACAGGAATCATTCAATGATCTATGTTCTCATCAAAGCATGATAATTTATTTAACCGACATGCTACATGAGAAATCATTCTAGAATGATACAACTAAATTCAGTTTTATCATACGTCATTTCTTTTTTCACGTTTATTCATTACTATTAAAGATTATTTTTTATTAAACAATTATTTAAATTTAAATAATTTTTTTAGTTATTGCATATCTTAGTTGAGTCATATACAATAAGATTTTCAAAATTGTATGAAATTTTGAAAGTTCTAATGTAAGTAATATTTTCATACTTGGGATCAGGTTGGAAAGACACGTAGGGCGAAAAATTAAGTTTTCTGCTTTACTCTGGGCTTTAAAATAATAAATATTATTTTAATGGAAATCGAATTTATACTGATGGTTCAATAATGTAATACTAAAATAGTAACAAGAAAGTAATAAAAATAACGAAAAATATAACAACAAATTACAGATTAGATTACATTAGATTTGAACCTAATTGTAATCCACAAAACAGATGAAAACACAGAATTAACCTCAAAATCTACATATATATGTAGTCAAAGTAAACACGAAGCAATAATGCCTGAGTTAACCTTGTTTTATGTCTCTCATTATTTACAAAATTACGGCTATCGGTCATCGTAAATTACGATTTCTTTTAACGATGCAAGTGCACGTGCGCAAGTGTGCGGCATTTTTAAAATTCTCGTTACACTTTATGGGTCAAATAGCAACTGTTATTAAACGTGAAAGCTGGGCTTATGCTGATCAAAACTTACATCAATCGATATATATCGAAGATCGAAAAACAGCTCCCAATGAAATACCTCAAAATTTGAATCGCTCATATTCATTCATATATATTTAGTACACAGAATACAATTTTTTAAATTTATTTTGCATTCACTTAAAAAGTACGTTTATCTTTATTGTTGATTTTAGGAGAAAGTAAAAAGGTCGGAAGCATTTAAATACAAAACAAAGATAAAGTGATTTCTTCTTTGTTTACATTTTAGTTTTTTGATGAAGTTTATTGATGTAGTGTCCTTTTTCATTTTTCTTCAAAATAAAAGAACATCTTGAAAGAAAATAAGTACAAAAATATTTCTTAAAATAATTACCATTAATATTTGTGTTGTAAAGTTTGTGCAAAAAATAAAAATTTTCAGATTAATTTATAATATAAATCTTTTACAGCTTAAATACTGTAAAAATAATAAACATTTAAGAGAATGTTTTTTGTATATTATTTTAAGCCATTCATATTTTGAGTTTTATATACGAGACATGTAGGACCTTGTTCAAAAATCCGCTCAAAAAGGATTGTGCTTCATTTCTTTCAATTGATCTTAGTTACATCTAATTAGAGTCAGCCAACAATTCGCCTGCAGCCACTTATTAAAAAAAGACCTATATACGTGTGCGACTGTTTGCTGTTGTTGAACAACTCAAAGCTTCTTATTCTCTTTTATAAATCCTTCCGGACAGGATATGGATAGAAACTGTCTTGTAAATAGAAAATTAAATTAAATGTCAAGGTTTTAAGTAAAAAAGAAACATTCCTTACATTGAAAAACCAATTTTATTTTTGATACAAAAAAATATATATTTTTCTTTCCTTCTTGTGATAGATAATAATACAATTTCATAAAGTAAAAATTCAATTATTTTACTTCGTGAAAAGCTCTAGTTAAATTAAATTATATTTAAAGAAATAAATGAAGAATAATAAAAAGTAGCAACATGCAAAGTACAGTTAAAATGATCATCGTATAAGTTTATCCCGTACCGTTTGAATTGTGTTTCAATAATTCATCGCGCCGTGCCTAACTTTTTAACGCGCAGTGTTTTGCATGCTCGCTCTGCTCCAATTCGCGCACACCAGCTTCGTCGATTACGCGAATCTCATTATAACATTAGATGTGACACGATGACACAATTTGAATCAGCGTTACTCACAGCAAAGAATGAATGGTTTTGCGCTTGAATAAGCATTGGCAAGGTAGAAATTAACCAGCATTAATTTATTTTGTGCCCGATTGAAAAATAGGCAAAAATTTTGCAAAGACTTTTTTTCGGATCAGCATTTCTGTTTTTAATTGCATTTTTTCAGTGAAATTAAAATGCATAATGATGACATAATAATAATACTTCAGATTATTAAATATAATATAAATAAAATTGAAACAAAGTAATGTACATAATAAAATAAGCACAAAAAAAAGTTTTCATAGAGAATTGAACTCAACATTTCGAAATGTAATTTTTCTACCAATATCGTATAATATTTTCACTTTCAAGTTAATAAAAACTTTTTTTCTAAACGATTAAAACACGAACTTTCAAATGAAATCTTATATGCATGTTGTTTTCTGCTTAAATGTCAAAATAATTGCACAACGCTGATTAAATCAATCACGAGCGATCAGACTTTTCACGTCAAGGCTAAATTTGAGCACATATAACATCTCTCGAACTTTCCCTTTATCGATATCTCTTTCGCTTGCATATGCTTAGAGATAAAAACTGTCTCCTTGACAAGGTCAAGACTGACCGCTCCCGGGACTTAACTCGACCAAGTCTATTACAATCAATCACGTTGTACGAAGCGAAAGAGAAAACCTTCACTTTCATTTTTCCACCGAGCCTATAAGCATTGTATATGAAAAACAATAACATTTTAATTACGCTGTAATTGGTTCACGCTTAAATCGCGCTTTGCCTTGCGAAATGAAGCAATTTAAGTTGGACACAATAGCGCCAACGATACAGTCACTTTTTGCCCTCGTTGAATTAGTTGCAACGTCGCTAATTAGTCGAACAAAAGTAGCGAACGATTAGTTTGTTTCAATTGTGCCTATATAGGCGACTTCCATGCGGTTATTTTTGTCACAAAAAAACTGCATGGAAAGAATCGAAAATACTTAATGTTTTAAGAACAATTATAAAAAATTATTTAGAAATAATAATTTATAAAGAATTTTAGACTTCATTAGTCTTAGTAGTGAAAGAATATGCTTTTTCTAGTCATTGTTTATGAGAAAAAAAATCGAGAAGAATATATATTTAGACCAATTAAAGCTAAGAGAATAGTTTAGCAAATTTCCTTAGTTGTATGTATAAATCACTGTTGTGCATTGTACTGCAAACATTGTTTAAATTCTATTACATTCCATAGGTATACTCCTATATATTGTAAATCTGTTACAGTTATCTAAAAAGATAAATAGTAAATTACAGAGTTACATAACTTCTGATTTAAAGAATCTTTATTTTAAAATTGTCATCTACGCGGAGAAAAATCTAGCTAACAATGGCAGAATTTTCTTGCAAAAGCGTAAGTGTTCTTATCATGTTAAATTTGCAGCATATTCTGGCAGCTTTTGCTGGAATTTCATGCAAACATTGTCAAAGAAATGAACAGATAATACAGATAATACTATTGCAGAATTTCTGGCAACGATTGCTATATTTTTTGTTCATGCATAAGGTTTTTAAGGATAACTGAAGTTATTTTATATCAAAATGATATCTTTTTAAACATACGTCATAAACTCCTTTATGACGTATTATGATATATATGTTTAACTTTACGCAAGTTCGAAAGGTAATCAACTTGTATTGTTCCATATGTTACAGGTGTAAATTTTCTAGTTTGGGACGTCGGTGGACAAGAGAAATTAAGACCACTATGGAAATCCTACACGAGATGCACCGACGGTATCATTTTCGTAGTAGATTCGTGCGATACCGAAAGACTTGAAGAGGCTAAGATGGAACTCACGAGGACGGCGAGGAGTCCCGACAACGCCGGGGTTCCTATTCTCATTTTGGCCAATAAACAAGATTTACCTGGTGAGTCTTCATTTTCATCAAATCCTATAACAATTTTTCTATATGATTAAACATTTTCTCTTTTATTTTCGAGAAATTGATCGTATGAAGTATAATGATAAACTTTCTTTTTCTTTCTTCATCAAATGGTTATGATGAATCAATTATACATACCTATATAATCAACTTAATGGTTTTATTGAATGACATTTCCACCTACAAATTGTCAGTATTAAAACGGATAAACAGGGCATAACCATTTAAAGTAATTCTTCGAATTCTGTTTCTCTTTTTCACTAATGGATCTCCTATTAGCTCTATCTTTTTACTCTAATATAACTAATGATTCACCTTAAAGTTGCATAATTTTAATTTAAACTTTATAGAACTGCTTACTTATGTTGACAATACAATGACGACAAGGTAGTTTAACAAAAATATCAAATGTCATCAGTACAAGAAGAAACTGATGACTGAATACTATTACTTAATAACTCTATAAATAAAATTTGGAAAATCATCATCAATTTACACACATTCATTGAAAATATCTGCTACCTAGTTTATCCTACATTTACCAAAAATAGAATTTAGACCTTCGCATATTTAATCAGTTTAACCTTTCGTCGGTAGGATTTACAATTATAATGGCGAAAACTATTTATAAGTTGAAATCAGTAACATTTTCAAGTAGCCATGACCATTTGATTGAGCCTAATTTTGTACGAAAGCTTCAAGAGTCCGTAATGAAATTTGCCTATCAAAGTTAAAGTTCAAAGAAACTTTGTAATTCAAGTAACAACAGCATCGAGCTGCAGCTTGTCTAATGTTGGAATAATATTTGTTCAACAGGTGCGAAGGAAGTTGGCGAGTTGGAAAAGCATCTGGGTGTGCTTGAGTTGACGAGCATGCCGGGCAGTTCGTGTATTCGAGTGCAACCGGCGTGTGCAATAACTGGGGAGGGCCTGCACGAGGGCCTGGACATTTTGTATCAGCTGATTCTGAAGCGTCGTAAACTCGCGAAATTAAATCGAAAACGCGCGAGGTAGGCCCGGACTTCAGAGGACTGCAGTTGCGTCTTCTGATATTGTTCTGAACCGCCGTCAAGTTCGCCGTTAATGGCAGCCAAGACCATTGCGACGAAACAGTGCACGTTATGCAGAACTGTGTTTTGCGACGACTAAATGCACTGATAAAACAAAGACAATGTTCGCAAAGACAAGAATGAAACAAAGAAGGAATGATAAACAAGCAAACAAAGACAAAAACATAGTCAATAGACAAAAAGAGATTGGACCTTTGGAACGCCGAGTTCTACAAAAATAGATAAGATGTTGATAGAAGTTGATCGCGTGTAAATTTAAGTAAAAATGTTGAGGAGGAGGAAAATGATAATTGCATAGCGAAAGAAACGAGAAGAGGAAATGATAAAATGAAATGATAATGAATTTAAGAGGATGATTGAAAGGTGACAAAGTTGAATGTCCAAAATTGAGATATAGGTGATTGAAAGATGGAACGAAATAAAGATGAAGTGAAAAAAAGATGAAGAGAAATTGATATATCAGCGGACTGATTTTGTAGTATTAAGTGAAATGAGAATAGAGACAGCTAAGAGTGGATGCTTTGCTTAAGTTTTCCGCAACAAATGGCCGTGTTATCTGCGATTTTTACACCTTTGTAATTTGAAACTCATCGCAGACTGTGGATTTCCTTCGGCAGACTAATCACAAATTTCATGGGTTTTCTCTTCATGTTTTGGCATTACACAAAGTGCTATTGAGGACGCGACATTATTTGCACATTTTTCAGCTCCTCGTCCTTCTGAATGTACAATTTTTAATACTTGCATTACTATGTTTTCTCAATTTTTTGATATGACGCGATGACCAAACCATTATTGCGTCCAACGCGCTAAACGGAGGATAACGTCTTTCTTTAAATATATCATGTCAATTTTTAAAACGAAAGCTTGTGGAATGTCTTTTTCAGGTCATTGGCCTCGTGAAAATTAATTTATTTTGCGGTTTTATTATTAGTTTGAAAAGATAGTCATTTTGGTACAAATTAACGGTCTTGTACTATCAGCCGTTTATAGTCGTTATATAATTATGTATAAATATATATTGAATAATAATTACGACTAAAGTGATGATTTTGTTACTTATTCATTAAAATTTGTTATACTATAATTCATTATAATAAGTTTCATTAGAAAAAAACAATACAAATGAAAAAAAGAACTCAACGTTTAAAAATGACCGTTTTGATTTTTTAATTACTTTAAAGTTGTTTTATTTTTCTATTTAACTTCAAGTTTGTATATTTTGTAATTAAATATTTTTTAACTCAATATAAGTATAAAGTCTTCTAAAAATTATAAATTATAATAGAATATAGTAAAACAATGTAAAAAAATTACAATTTTTCATCGAATTAAAAATAATGAAGTATTTTAGCATATTTTAAACAAATTATGTTTATATAAAACATAATTCATTATTGAAATTTCATCTGGATACTCTATAACATTTCTAGACATAAAAATTATTATTTTTCTTACTTGTACGTATTCAGTCGATCCTAAAAAGTGTAGATTGCACTGCAAACATTTTCTACGTGATTTTCCTGAAAGAAAATGAACATTGCTTCTCTTTCTATCTTTGCCATTTCTTTTTCTCAATATAACTATCCATCTCTATGAACTTATTCTGTAATTATTCAGTACGAGCAGCATTTCCAGTTTTTTTGTCTCTCAGTCTTTCTTGAATGAAAGCGTTCATTCATTTAGCCTGCACGTATGTTACGCATTAGTCAATGGTTCAATTATCATAAATAAATCCGTCATTCTAACATACACACTTCTCTTAACACCAATTTTTGCAACTCTTAAACTTTTATTTGTAAACTTTTGCATCAAAAGTTCTTGAACTTTTCTAATTTCAATTTTGCAGTCAACTTTCGCGAGTTTAAAACTCAAGTGCCTTTTTCTCCACACATAGAAATCATTTCAAGTATAAATCAATAAGTCTTAAATAAAAATTAAAAACACTAGACGGAAATGAAGCAACAAAAGTCAACTTTGAAGAACTTACGAAAAACCAAGTTCAACTTTTCTCAAATCTTCAAGCATTTTACTCAATATTTGAATTTTATATTTTCGCGAATTTCACGTTAATAACTTTTGCTGAAACGTGTAAACATCTTGCTTCCGCTCGTCGTCGATTCATACACTACATCGCAATTTTACGGGGTCTTTCCTCTCTCTCTCTCTCTCTCTTTCTCCCTTGTTCTCTGTTTTCATTTTTTATATTTTCTTTTTCGCTGATTCTTTAGAGTTTTTGTCGGCCTACATCTGCCGCGCAGAATTTGTACTTTATTGATGGAAAGTGGACGACTGTCGCGGTTGTGGCGAACGCGTTGAAAAACAGGTCTGCAACTTTCAGGAAGTGCAAAGTCGTCGCTCCCAGCTTTGCGGATATATTGATGGGGACAGCGCGACCAAGGAAGTTGCGGCCACGCCACCGCGCAATCTGTGCCATGTTACCATTCCTTTGCGTTCAAATGAAACTCTGATCTAAACAGAAATACTATTTCCGATAAATAAACGGTCCAACGAGTCTTCATCAATACTTCCATCATTATCTAACTAATTAGTTTGTCGTTTTTAATTGCTTACGACAGTCAATTAGTTTAGTCAATAGATTCATTTTCATCATCTAAATATCAAATTTTTTATTAATTTTACTATATTTTATTATAATAATAAACATTAATGATATTTGTCTAACTTTGTATGAAAAGAAGATAATAAAACGTGAAATTTCTCACGTGAAAATAAAACATTATCGTTGAATATATATCTGTAGTCATCAAATGCAAGCTGATCCTTTACAGACTCTGACAAACAAAATCGCATGAAAATCGGATAGTCTGGAAGGTTGTAACATGCACATGTTACCCACTCTGACATTATCTCTATCATATCAGACGAAGCAAGCTTTCGGTTGAAAAAGATAGACATAATACAACTATAAACAATTGAATATATACAAAGAAAAGATACAGACTCAGTTGTTTCGCGTTTATTGCAATTAATATACATACGATTATTAGACAATTTTATAACATACTGCAATTTCCCATTTTTTGTACATTATTTCTCGCTCGTGCAATAATCACAAAAGATGTAAAAGCAATAGAAATAATCGAAAATGTCGGATTACACTTTTCTTTATAGCTCGGTGCACAAAGCTTTTTTCAAGCCCCCCCCTCCTCCCCCTAATGACTGAATTTCGTTACTTCAACGATAATTGTACAAAAATATTTTTTTGTTCCAACCGAAACTGCCCATCTCGCCAAATAATACGGTTTTTCTCCTATGACATTTATTGTTAACATAAAATTTCATATTTTATTATAATTTATTTTCCTTTTTCTAAAATTAAGTTTGACATTACACACATTGATTTTATTATCAGACAATTTTGTATATAACTGTAAGACTTTTATGCATTTTGTATTCCATTTTTTATGTTTTTTTAAACCTACATTTTTATTCCACACACAAAATTGAAGGATTAAATTTAAAAAAATGTTATATTTCAAACTGTTGTGTTGAGAATACTTTTAAGAGTATTTATCAATCGATTTTAAAGTTGAAAGATGAATTTTGATATTTGAGTAACTTAAAAAGACAAATTAAAATGCATATTGAAAAACAATGGAAACTGACTGTATATGAGTGATGATGCTAGTCGAACTTAAGATTTTATGAAAATACATTACAAAGTAAGCTTAGTCTAAGTGAACTAGAGGTAAAGTTCTGTAAATAGAAAGTGCGGAGTGCGAACGCGAGTTTATCGTGAAGCGGAGTCACTTCAAAATTACGAGCTCAAACTCACTCACTGTAACACCGTCGTGGCGGCATTGTACTCGCCAGTATGCATGTATGTACGCATATCCGTGTGATTGTATATAAACGTAACTTATATTCGTCGGCTATTTTCGAATAGTGTGTTTTGTTGCGTTGCTTTTGCCTTTTCTGTCCGACTGTCTTTTTAAAACACCTACGAAAGACACCACATGTTGCGTTTTTTACAATTCAAATAATCCCATCATCTCGACATTTATTAAACGCAAATTAACTGAATAAGCATATTACATTTGTTATTTTGGCGTTTTTGTAATAAAAATAATGTATCAATCAAATTAATCTGCTATTTTTAATTCAATCTTACGAAAATTCAACTGACGCATTGTACAGTGTGACAGACTGGAACTGTATCTTTTATGTTAACGTTCGGGTGATAAAATGCAAAAATTGATAAAACAGTACCAGTCTGTTATTTTAGAGGTTGACTTTTATTAAAAGAGTGTTTTATATATGTGAATACATTATAGACAAATATATAAATAAATATATAAATAAAGGATTATAATACAAGTGAAAAAAATGAAGTGGCTCCACGTGCACGACGTTAGATGTTTGAATATGGTTGTTGTTTTGAAATCGGTGTTAAGCCCATAAAACGACGCTTGAAATTAGTCATACATGTGAGTCGACGCCGCTTGAAAATATTTTAGACATATGACATGATGCTTTACGTCATTGCGATATCTTGAACAGCATTTTGTAAATTCCCTCTTGATTTTTTACGATAAGTTTGCCTATACACAAAATTATTCCAAACTTGTTTAAATTGTATATAATGATTTTGAAATGTTTATGTCTTCTTAAATAATAAAGAAAAACCATGCAACTTGAAGGAGCATATTTCATTTTTTTAAAAGGAAAAAAAAAGAAACCATTTTTTGAAAGACATTGTTTCATTATTCGCCCCGGGATAAAAATTGTTTCTTTGTTCAAGAAAAGACATTTGGAAGACATACTTTATGCATTAAAAAACCTTGCGCCACAAAAAGAGTGGTTTCACAATTTTCGACTTTCAATATTTGACATTAAATCCATTCATTAATTGTCTATTCCGCTTTTGTCAAATATATTTCTCAACCGTAGTTATCTTTGAAATCCACAAATAATAAGTATCATAAAACATTCAACGCATCATCAATAATGCATTAATTTTAAAATCATAGACTCAATAAAGCCTAATTACAACTCATTGGTTTCAAGTGAGATAACAGTTTATCTTGAATATTCTGATTTATGGATAAAAATGTGCCAACACTGCTCGGTCGCACTTTTCCTTCGAACGCCACAAAGTCACTAAAATGTGACGATTAATTCTGTCTGTGGTCGAAGGGGAAGTGCAATTCAATTGAAAAAGAAAAGAACTGTTAGTCGATTGACTGCGGCGAGTGAACAGAGATAGCCGCTGGGATCTTGATTTGCGACGCGGCGTCGCGCTAATGGCCAATTATTATCATATAACTGAGAGAAAATGACTCCTGATTAAAAACGAGCATGTATGCGCTTGTTTGGGCCACCGTTGATATTGACCGTCATTCGAAATTCTATTGTAATACGTAACGTAACGCTACACTTGCCCTTGTTGTGTTTATTATCTTCCGATATTTTATTGTGCGCTTCGATCGATCAACATATTGATACGACCACGTTTATGTATACTGCGAGAGACGATAATTATAGCGCCTATAACGAAAACTAGTGTTGTAAACGTTGATAAACAATAAATAATTATTATACATAGCGGTAAAGATAATCGACGTCGTTGTCCAATTTATGTTCTTTTTTTTAATATATATTCCCGACGAAAATCTGTCTCGCGATTATATCTGTAAGACTGAAGAAATGAAGTTACTAAAAACACATAAACGAATTAAACAATTGTATAAACATAAAAGCAACATCGATGGATTTTCGTCGCGTAACCAACACCTTTTACTTTGCCAAATTAACAGTTGATAATGGGCAATGTAAATTGTGTGCACGAGTTTTTTTTCGCTTTATACTTTGTGGGTGATTACAGCTGATGGATTTTGTCGCGATAAAGCTTGTAAGCGTTTCGTTGATCGTCGAAGTGGAGAAAAGAGGAGAAGATCAATTTGCGTCTCCATTTTCTTCATCTTCGTCTACTTTTTTCTATTTTATTCGAAAAAATAAATTTGATTCTATTACGTTTCGAACGTTTGCCTTGTTACCTTTTTACATTCTCCAAGCACGTCCCTTCCGCATCATACGTGGGATGAAAAGTTCATGCATCAAGAGCGACATCAAATTTTCGTTTCTTTTATTTTTTGCGCTTTCGCGATCAGCGATGTTGAAATGAAGGGTTCAAAAGGGCAGCAAGTTAAACGGAACGTTGATTTGCTATCGATGGTTGGTACACAAAAATGAGAATTCGGAGTAAAACTGTCACGTGAATCTTTTTTCAAATGAGATCTTATTTATCTTTCATTTTAGTTGTTTGCTTTCAAAAATGACTTGATAAGTCAGTTTCGTAATGATGACTTTAACTTTAAAAATGGATATAAAGTGTAGGAAGTGAGGAAAGTGGGACAAAAGAAATACGAAATTATATTTGTAACAGTTCATGTTTACATAAATATGACGGTAAGTTGTAATAAATTTAACAGAAATTTTACGAAGACGGAAAAATTTTCCGAATTTAAGAAAGTACCAGAATACGTATTGGACAATAAATCCGTTCAGTTTTGTGTATACATAAGTAAGTATATACACTTATACTGCTTCATTTTCGTGCACTTGCGTGGGACATTTGAGTCACCCTAAGCTTCATACTACGCAGTAGTAAAGATGAGTATTTATATCATTGACCCCAAACGATTATATACCTTCCCTTTGAAGCCTTGTCAACGTAACCTGTTTTACTTTTCAATTCGCGACGATTACATCGCAATAATTTGTCAATTCCGCGTGAGGCTGTTAAATTACATTAATTGGATGATCTTTTTTTTCCTCATTTTATTTTTCGTTTCAAATATTACAGAAATTTCCATGATTTATTTTTAATTCAACGTAACACTTCTTCTGTACAAATAAAATAATTTAATCAAATTTCATTCTTTACAATTGATAACCAAAACTCAAAATATCTAATGAATATATTAAAGAATGATTAAAATACAAGAAAAAAAGTAAAAAAAAAGAACAATTGACTTTGAGGAGAAATTTCATTTTCACGTTTCATAAGCAGCGTGACAAAAATATGCCATTTTCATGACGTTAACTAGGCCTGGGTATACTTTCTATCGGTCGGATGCGTTTTCTCCTGGTAAAGGAAAGGTTCATTATGTTCGGCCTACACGCCGATGTGCTCATTGACAAAACTTTAAAACACGTGGCGTTAACGAGCTTGTAACTAATTATTCCGCCAAATAGACTAGTTTGCCGGTTTGTACAAACCATCTGCACCAGTTCTCGCATTGTTTCTCCTCTAGTACCGAAAACTATCGTTATCTCGACGACGCGTGTCGCTAACTTGAAATATGTATTAGTATGTGTATGGACATGCACTCGTGGACGAAAATACTGCCTAGCTGTTCGCTTTCTTGTATGCTGATGATCAGCAGATGCGCGTGCTCCCTTTGACTCACACGTTATATTTCAGCCTCAGCTTTTGTCATAACAATAACTTCTCGATCATTATTTACCCTTATAAGTACAAAGGCTTGTTTACTTCAATATTTTAAACCTAATTAGTTCAATAGAGAAATTAATTTTACGCTTTGTTGTCGTGATTTAATACGCATTTAATTTCCCGATACTTAATTGTCTAAATATAAATACGTATTTATTACAAACATATTGTTCAGATATAAAGGCACATTTAATACATTTAAATGTTTCCAGATTCATTGATATATTGTTATTTTTATATCATAATTATATATTACAATATTATAAAAATGAAAATTGTTATATGCTAGAAACATTTAATTTATAAATTATATAAAGTGTTTCATTTATGAAATAAAAAAAAGGCTAAACGGATGAGATGTAATTCTGATATTGATACATCTTATTATGGAAGCTCCTCTTCACGTGTATCTTCACGTTGAACAAGATACAGGATTGCCTATCAAGGTTATACAATGATTGAATTTACCTCATTTAAATCAATCTTTTGAATCTTCTGCAATGAGCTGATTACTACTGATTAAAATTGAGTACATCAGATAATTAATTTTTTTTAAACTTTATAGATGTACACTAGGGTATAGCACGCTACGCACACACATATTAAATGTTTAATTTTTTATAACTAACCTTTTTAATTTATTTATAATTATTTCTTGTTTATTATTTTTTTTGCAAATGTGACTATTTTTTTCTGACAGTTTTACTTAGCCTATACGTTAAAGACATTGTAATGTCAAACAATTGTCAAAATTAGAACTGTCAAAAAATCTCTGTAATTTGATTGGATTTTATTAGGTATATTTTATTAGGTAATATTAAATAAATTTAAATAAAAAATATAATTTTGTTTAAATTATTCTAAATTAATTATATTTTGTAGAAAACGCTTAAACAATAAGAAAAGTAAGTATTAAAAAAGACACTGATGCTTATGAATTACAGCATTGTTCTGAAGAGTGATTTTTAAGCGATGTTACAGAACCGTTGACAAAGGAAAGGCAACAAATTCTTTGTAAATGTGAAATATAAAACATTATGACAGTATAAAATATACGCAAAAATGCAATGTAAGAGATGTCACAGATTTCTAAAAAAGTAGATGAATCTACATTCGCAACAAACCTGACAGAATTGTACGTGCAATTTTGTCGTTTATCCTCGTATGCTACAAATATATTCAGAAACTGGTTACATTTACATTAAACCTACAAAATTTTATAAAATGATTAATATTCCTCTTGAATAATAAATCAATGATCTAAGAAATGCATTGGAATTAAATATGATTTAGCAGCTTTTGTCTTGGAACAGTGTTAACTGCGTTTTTTCTGTCGTCAAATATCTCGTTAATCCAAATAACATCATCCCTGTGCAGATAAAATGACCATGCGAAAATGAAAAGACCCGGACCGAGAGTTTGAGTTGTTTTGGAATACGCTAGCTTGTTCTTAAATGCTCGTCACTGACCGGCGGTCTAATTTAAAGAATATCACAATTATCTTTACAGCTCTCGTCTTCATATTAAACGTCTTTCATTTTATTATACGTTTGCTTTTTTCTCTCTACCTCTCTCTTATCCTAATTAGCAACACGACAATCCTTAAACGCTATCTCCATTAATCAATGTTGTTATTAAGTCTCGGCGAAAAATTCTTGTTTTTATATTCGATTATTTCGTCCTCAACAGCGCACATATAAATCTATCTTTACCTTCAGACATTTTGCGTTTCGTCAAGATAACATAAATAAATGATAGTAAGTGAAACTAAAGATAATATTTTGTTACTGCGCAATAACAAGATAAATGATTTTTTATGATTGGACTTTTTAAACAAAGAGTAAAAGAATTATCTCGAGCAAACATATGCGTTGCTTTAGAAGTGAAGTGAAGCTTCTTTAATGATCTTTTTTATTTTAAAGGGGGAATCTTCGACGAATATAGCATCGCGTCGCGTGGCTACCAAAGAAATAAACATTTCACCGCGAGAGATGTAAAATGAAAAACTTCCCCCATGCGGATTCATTACAACGTCTTCAAATCTGACGTCCTGTGTCTTGAGAAGATGTATTTTTTATCATGTACTTTTTCGCAGCTGCTTTCATCTTTTTTTTTTATTTATTTTTTGTTTTCTTTTTATTAAGCTTATTTTATTTTTTCTCTGTAAGTTAATTAAATGCTCTTGAAAAGTATTCTACATTTAAAAGACAGATAATTTTAGTTTTCTGAAAATAACGCTTTTGTTTGATTCAAAAGATAAAAATTATTTACGCACAATATTACATTAAACGGAAAAGAAAATTTTTTAATATGATATTTGATATTTTAAAAATGAATTTTAAAATGATTTCTTCGAATGTTCGTATTGATAAAATGTAATCGTGTATTTATATACGTAACTTGAGTGCAACTTTAATAAACATCAAAGAAGCTGATGGCAAAAAGCAAATGGATTCGACTTTCTTCAACGAATTTTACTCAAAGATGATAAAAGAGATTATATTTTTAAAGTCGTCAAACATAATATGTATTCTTTATATGCAATTTATAGGATGTAAAATTTAATGTATTAATATCATTTAAAGTTATATAAATAAAAAAGTTATACGAGTAAAATTGTGACCCATTTTGACGACGATTATAAGTTCAATCTTAACAATCTTAAATCATAGGTATAATTTTTTCAGTTGCAACGTAACATTATGATGTAATATGAGAAAGAAGAAAATTTATGACTCCGGATGAGTACATTTTTCAAACCAGAGAGACACAAAATTTATATGATAGATGAAAATGAATAATTTTACGAAGATTGGAAATAATAACATTTCAAAATCTATATCACTTTTTATAAAAAATATTTTTATTATTAAATTGTTACTTCTTTTATGTTTTTGCTATATTTCAATGCTAACGTTTAAATGCTATTTGATGGAAATGATATGTGCTGTTGATTTATAGCATCCGAAATGTATGATTTAACTATCACTTTCGAATTGATGTGTGTTTCCATGATTTAACCTATCAATGCTTAATCATATTACAGTTTGCTATTATTTCTATTAAATTCTATAACTTTTTTTATCAATATAATGAAATCATTTAATATGAGCGGAAAGGTCGTTTTTATAAAACCGTCTTCTTCAAAGCAAAGGTGAAAGAACATATAATCCTTTCTTTAATATTTCCAAAATGATTTATTACCTTTTTACATCTTTCATAGTTAATACAAGCAAAAAAAATGTTTTGTATTGAATAAATTAATGTTAATTAACGCGTAGGCACAGTTGTAATATTAAGTTAATCTTGATTTTATTTTTTTTTCTTATTTTGTATTGCTAATGTTTTCATACACTTTAATTAAAAATTCTTATTTTCCAACTTATCACATTATTTACAGTTTTAATCAATAACATATAATGATCTAAAAACATAAAAAATTGCTTAGTTATTTGAAAATAATGAATTTTAGACATTATTTTATTATTTCATTAAGCTTTATTCACTTTTTCAAGTTATAAAATGAATTTAATTTGAATATAACAAAATTGCTCATATATACTCTATAGAACTTTTTGCGATTTTCTGAAAACATCTGAAAGAAAAGTATAATGTTATAATGAAAGTTATAATGGAATACTAGGAATAATAGAAAAAACATCGTTTTTACTGCATATTTTATGTTTAAAAAATCCATTATTACTGCTTTTAATTAAAAATTTATTAAAATTAGTAATATTCAATACAAGAAACTGTTACTTAAAATAAAAAAAAACCTGACTTTAAAACTAAACAAAATTAGTTTTAGTAATAACTAATTTTTTTAACTATCCATTGTATTATGTATATTGTGTAATAATTAACATAAAAATGACAATTTTGTCGAGCGTAACTTCGATTTGAGAAGAGTCATTGAATAATGACGAATCAAACTGCACGCAATTTCCGGTCACTTGGCGGTCAAGCGTGCATCCGTAATTCTCGGCTCAGTTATCGCAATGTCATTTACGCGATGAAAAATATATCCCGAAGGGCACGTGGGCGACTTTAAAGTGGGCGAGGTTTAGACCGCTCCTTGTATAGGAGTCCAACGACGCGTCTATTCGGCCTGCGGTGACGCCGGGACAGCTCTAAAGAAGGATCTTCAAACTCTCAAGTGGATGTAATACTTTCCTTTTTTTTATTTTTTACCAAAGTAAACGACGCGGAAAAACAGGAATATGAACCACATTGGTTTCACTGGTTCAAATTCGCCATATTTGCTTACTAGGGTGAGCGAATTACGTTACATTTTTTGTATAAACGATAGTAATTAAATGTATATGAAAATAAAACAAAATTTAGATTTTTGTAAATAAAAAATCAAAATTAATGTTTTTTTAATTTATATTAAGAATAATTAATATTTATTTTATAATCTTACATTCATTGAAATTTGAGTTCTGCATTTATAATTTGAAATAAGGTCAAAAAAAAGTAAAATTATATCAAATATATTTATTCCTTACTTAAAATGTATTCTACGTTAACTAGCTCTTATGAATCTAAACAGCTTTTCTGATCTTCCACCGACCAAAGATTTTAATCGCAAATTACATACGAAATGACTGAAAATTGCTCGTTGAAATGCAGAGATACAATCTCCGGAAACACGACTCAACATAAAATCAAAATTTCTTCCTCATCGTTGATACCACCAACAAAGCAATATGATTTCCCCCACCACTACCATCCATCTCAATTAACTCAACAAATATATCCCTAGGAATTGAGCGCATAATGCCCGCTTCTATACATTGCTGATGATTTTCTTGCAATCCCGGAAGTGCATATACAAAACTGGAAGCAGATGAACTTTGTGAAGAGTGAAGACCTTTTCTGCGGAAATATATGTACGAAGGAAGAATACACGTGAATACTAGAATCATCAAATCAATCGCCACACAGAACAGTTACACTTTCAAACAAAGTGCTTTTAAAAGCAACGTTATGTACGCAGACATGGGTATAATCATTTTAATGACAACTTATTTCATGTACATTTGACGAAAATAATATGCAATGTTGTGTTCAATATATATAATTATAAATAATTATTTACATTTAAGACTTCTTGTTAATAATTAAATGCCATGCATTTTAAAAGAAAACATGTTTTTGACGGCAAACAGTTATTTTGTTGAAAAATTTAATTAAAGTGTGAATTCACTTTAAAAGTTAAACAAACCTATTATATTTTGTATACATTTTTTTTCTATTTATACGTTAGTTTGTTACTAATATTACATTCAAGTTCTTTTAACCAAAATTGTGTTATTGCCATGAACATGAAATATCATCATTATATACATTAAATGTATACATTGTATAAAAAAAGACTTGTCTGTAATGACAAAATATTACAGAATTTATCGCTAGTCATAAAGTCTAATACTCGTATGACTTCAATTAAGAATATCGTAATATAGCATGTTTAATCAAAATCCAATTAGAGTTAGGTCTATTTTTCATGACATCGCTGCTGACCTTATAGTCTGTTTATAGGGGCCTGAAAGTCTTTTAGGTCACCACAGCATAGTCACTTCTTTCTTAACCACACATATTAATATTATTAATAACTCTAACGCTTCTAATTACTCTTTTCCTAATCTTGATCCAACATCTTTCTGAAATGAATTTCTAAATTAAATGTATAAAGATTAAAATATTCCACGTCAACGCAAATATACAAAAATAAATATCAAATCAAGCAAATTTGTCAATAATCAATGTAAGGATGAAATAAATATACCATAAATGTCATTATTACATTAAGGCAATGGTGTTATAAAATTGCGTGGCGCGTTTGCTTAACGAGCGTAATACAGAAATTCAAATAAATATTAAGTAATCATTTAAAATCGCACTTTAACACGAAGTAACGTTAGTCCAACGCATTGTAATCATTTTAATAACAAGTTGTCGGCTCAGGCCGGCCGGAATGTTGTTTATTACGATTTGAGAGAATTTTCCTATGTGTTCGTTTCGCGTCGCGTATCTCATGTACGCTCACATTTGCGAGATGGTATTTTGCGCACGAGTACGCTGAGATGCAACAGCAGCAGCAACGGCAACGTGCATGCAAGTGCAATTTGACGAACGTTTCGCAGAATAAGGGCGATTAAATTTATGTGAATTACCGACTTGGCTGATGTATACGGCAGAGCGCACTGCCAGATGGTTCACTTGAGAATACTCAGTGCGGACAATACATGTCTATACGGTAAACCGTCCGTCAGTCAGTGACCTCTCCTTCGTACTTTCTGTCTTATATGCCAACCAATTCTTCAATTCCTTCTGTCCCCTTGTATTCAATCAACGAACACAAACAATCGCGCCGACAAATTTCTCACTACTGTCTTGCTCTATCAAGCCATTCAATTGCTCGATTGTTATATAGTTTAGTGATAATAGACATTTTTTGTACTCAACATAAATGTAATGTAAGTATGCTCCAATCATTGAAGACTTATTTTCAATATATATGTATAACTATAACGATGTACAGGAATAGTAATAAATATAATACAAAATATAATATACTGAGAGGAAATATAGCTAATCGTAGGATTTATATTAGTTATATGATAGCTTTAATTAATTTAAGAAAAAAATGAAAAATAATTGTACGTATTATCAAATCAGGTTACTGTAATAATAATCCTTTCATATTAAAACTCTATATTATAAGAAACTAATCTTTATCTGACTAGAAAAGGAAGCACTATTAATACTTGTATTGAATAGATTCCAACAACTCGGATATAAAATTAAACGAATATAAAACAAAGAAACTGATTTCTGATTAGCTAAAAGTGATCGAAGAAAAAGATATTTCCTTGAAATTCAACTAACGTCCGTGTTCAAAGCTCAACCGATACTCTAATTCTGCGACGTTTCGTTCCGCCACAATAAAAAGAATAACAGTGATTCCAAAAATGAAATAACAGCGTGTTATCGAAATAAAATCTGCATCATACGGAATTCGCGCGCTCATACGGTACTCGCTTATGGTGTCATTGTACGATTCTTATGCTGGACATAACGGTTGGAGTGCCCAAGACTTGTGTTGCAGTAACGCTCGGCACAATTTAGATCGCCGGTATGTATGTTCGCGACCAATATCCCGTGAGCCCACCTGTCTGTAAGCATCAGTTTGAGCGCGACGCGCGATTAGCTGTTAGGTCCGGTTAGCTATTGGTTTGCCTCTCGCGCGCCACCAAGCCACCACAGAGCCTGGGATGGCCTTTCCCGTCGACGTTAAAACCATTCATGCTTTTCCGACCTCCATTCATCAGAATCCCAACGGTGCGCGCTTCTTACGTTATACGCCGTTCTTCCTATACTATGTATATATGTATACAGAGAAATGCCAGAAGAAAAATTGCACAACTGGATTTTCAACTACCTTTCAACGCAGCAGATTGCCAGCTATTTGCAGACCTCGAAAAAGACCAACATTCCACTGGCGCGCATTTTTATAACTTCTAAACCTGCAAGTGCTTATACATATATGTGTGCATATATATATATATATATATATATATATATATATATATATATATTT
>JABFPJ010000341.1:0-45603 GCA_022817425.1 Gryon sp. ZL-2020 | reverse complement strand
TTGTGCAGTACGGAAAGTGGTGATTTTCCGCACTTGTACGGAAAGTAGTTACTTTCCACACTCGTGCCTGACGGCACTCGTACAGAAAGTACCTACTTTCCGCACTAGTGCGAAAAATAGCCACTTTCCGTACTGTTCCGCGTGCAGAAAACTGTCGTTTTCCACACGGGCGCAAGCACCCTAGTACAAAAATATAATATTATTCGCCACACTGTCACAGAAAATGCAGTTTCTATCTTTAGGGAGTTTTAAAAAAACTGCATTTTCTGCTCCCTTCTCGTGCGATTACAAACCTCGCCTTCGGCTCGGATTGTAAACTTCGCACTCGGTAGCGAATTTCCTTTTTCATTTCCCATGGTGAAAAATATACTATTTCGCGCGCCCACTTCCGAGTTAAACAAATGTAAAACTTGGGAATTGCAAATTTGGGAAAATTGTTGAACATTTTATAAAAAAGAATATACATTCTTATTAAAATAATTTTTTATTTATTTAAAAAAAAGGTTTAAACGTGATTCTAGGTGTCAGCACCTAAATAAGCGACGATCAAGTTGGCAATCGTGTAATTGCGCGGAGTCTGTTTTCCGCGGTTGCCTGGCGGCGCATCCATGTTACGAACATTAGAAGGTAATCAACAGTACGATCAGTAGGACGGGAACATCTAGGTTCGGAGCGTCGCGATAACATCCAACACCACCGGCATGGCTGACGCGGAAAAACAGCCCGAACAGCCCAAGGCTGCACAGAAGAAGATTATCGGTAAGAAATTGTCTTATTTCGTTATTTTCGCAATAATCCCGAATAAAAAATAGTCGCATCCCGGATGATCCGCGTTTGCCGCGGGCCTTTTGCTCGGCCAAAATGGCGTCCGCTTGCGCCATGTGGCCCCCGGTGCGCATCGGACGCCAACCCCTGGCTGCCCGCGAACGCCAAAAATCGCGCCAAAGCCAAAATTCAGCGCCAAAACCACTCGCTCCACGATTTTGTCACGACCGCGCCTTTTGCGCCGCAAACAAGTCTAACCTCCAAAAGCCGCCGACGCGAAGCTTCGAGAAGTTTAGGGCTATTTTTGTGTCCAACACCGCGTGCGATGCTTTTTAATCGACCAATTTTTTCAGCCATCATCAAAAATTAGATAACATTTCTTTTCTTTTTTCATCAGCCATTTTTGTTTTTTCAGCGCACTTTTTTTTGCATTTTTTTTTTCTTTGCTTGCTTTATGGGGGGAGAAAACGTTTTATTTGTTTTTTCTGCGACAAACAAATGAAAGTACGAGCATAGGAAGATGTTTGACATTTTTCCTTGTTTGGGCATCAGTTTTTTGTTTCAAAGCTTCATTTCGAGCAATGCAAATTGAATTCTAATTGTGGCTGTTGGCATTTGGAGGGAAATACAACGCCTTAGCAAGATAATGTTAATAGATAAATTTCAGATTTTTTTCCGCCAGAATTTATCTTTAGCTAAAAGATTATCATTGCGGCCTAATATATGATTAAATCAAATAAGAGAATCGATCAATTTATTTCGCTTTTATTGATAAAAGAAAGGAAATTATTAAATAAAATACTTTTTTATTTTAACATTTTTTCAATTATTATTGTTTTAAATGTATTCATTGTTACATTGTTTGGATATTATTTTTACTCGATAACAATTTTCATTTCCCTTAATAATACACTGCAAATATTTGTTTCAGATAAAAATTTTGTAAATTTTGGAAAAAAAAATATTTGATTTCAAAAATATTATTAACGATGGTAAAAGCATTTAAAAATATTTTCGTTTTAGGATTCACAAAAATGTTAAAGTAATAATACTCATATTGAATTATTTTTATTTATTAATGCATCATAAAATAAATGACACAATTTATCCATTTTATGCATAAAAAGTTGGTTTTTTTTTGGTAAAAAAAAATTCTTTTAAATGAATCGTTTCTATTTATACAGATATTTTGAATTAAATTTTATCTGTATTTTGCCGAAGACATAAATATACTTGCAGTTGGGCATATTCTGTTTAAAAATAGATAAAGGAAAGTGTTTTGATGATGTTACACGCTTAATCGTGAAATCGAAAACAAATAGTGTCAAATCTTTTAATGTCCCTTGAAAAATGAAAACAAAAGACTGCGACTTCCAAAAATTGTATTTATTTTTTATTCAAGTCTTATATTTTACTTGTACATCAATAATGTTTTTTAAAACAATAATTGTTTCACATTTGTTTTGTAAACAAATTCGCATTCTGATGTTTTGAAAATATGTTTTAACATTACGAATAATAAATATAAAAATATTTTACTATTTTATAAATTAAAAAACTTATTGTATATTTTTCTCTATTTTTCAGCCTTTAAAGTCACCGGAACCGTTAAATGGTTCAACGTGAAAAGCGGCTATGGATTCATCAACAGGTTAGTGTTAATTGGAAACTAATATTAGTAAACTTTAATTTGCTTACATTATTACTCTTTACAATATATTTTTGTTCGTTAGAAAATTAACAATGAATAAATTTTACTTTAAACGTATCTTCTACAGAAAAAAACCTTTAAATTAACTCAATTACAAATGGCAAACACGATTTTAATTATACTTGATGAACTGTGAATGGAACCACTTGTTTATTTCTTACTGGCGTGAGAGATTTTGCGTTACTTTGATTTTGGAACTTGGTGTAACAATTTGGTCTTATTTTGCCGTCGACAAATATATAAACTCAGTGGTGAATCTATTTCTAGTCTTTGGCAGCGATCCAACGAGAGTCGCGACACCATATTGGTCTCAAACATTTCGAAAACTTTGATTCCAGTCGATGAAATTTACTTTGTATAGTAATTAAACCTTTAATAATTACAAGTTCAACATTAAGTTTCATCAAGTTATACAATCAAACGTATTCAATTAACATTTTCTGTCAGAATGTTTAAAAACAAAATATGAGAAACAAAATTGTTTTTTGTTGAATTTTACAGAAATACTTGCGGAATATGTTTTACGTTTTTCTTAATATAAGGAAGCCCTAGAAACATAACGTGGCATCTTAAGCACGAAAGAAGCCGATCTGTTAGTTTATTAAGAACAGCCTTTATCAAGAACAACTTGCTCAGCACTGCAAAAATTAATTTTAACATCATAACGTAATAAGATATATGTAACACGTTTTTATGAAAGACACTTTTTTGGAATCAAAAAACACATATGCCATTGTTCATTCGCAAATTGCTTCCGATCAATCGGAAGTGATTTTTTTACCCAATGGTAAATTAAATTGTCCAAACACCCATTGAATTCTGTTATTTTTTTAGTCAACTGGATTCAAGTTTCGGACAAACACTTTATTATAGATTTTTCATTAATTCAATATTGATAAATATAATTTTTTTTATAAAAAACAGATATAACATTAAGGTTTTGTTGAAGTTTTATTATATTTTCCGACTACGCAACTGGATTTTCCTAATATATTTGCATATTTTTTATAATTGAATAACTTTATACTGAATGCATCTTCTTTGCTTATTTTTTTCCTATAATGTAAAAGACAAAATAATTATATATTAAATTATGTTTCAATCTTCTTTTTTGCGTTAAAGTATATTGTACAAATGATAACATATTTCTTATTTGTTATTCTAGAAATGACACCAAGGAAGACGTCTTTGTCCATCAGGTAACAGAAATTAATTTTATAAATGCATCAATACCTATTCAAATTAAATTTCAGTTATATTTAACTAAAAATTAAAATAGTTTTCAATGTAATTTAAATCAATCAGAGAATCAGAAATGTAAAAGAAAGTTTTATATATTATAAAGCTAAATGAAAAATGACGTAACTTTTTAAATCAAAGTTATATTTAATGTAAAATTGAAAAAGTTTAATTTAAAAATATATTTTCTTGTTTCTCTTTATTTGATTAGTAACAATGTTGTTTATTTATTTTCAATTAGTCGGCAATTGTGAAGAACAACCCCAAAAAAGCCGTTCGTAGCGTTGGCGATGGTGAGATCGTTGAGTTTGACGTCGCTATCGGTGAGAAAGGTAACGAGGCGGCCAATGTGACCGGGCCCGAAGGTGAGCCAGTCAAGGGCTCGCCTTATGCAGCTGACAAACGCCGCAACTATCGCCAATGGTTCTATCCAAAACGTGGCAGTGGAAAGCCTCAACGCGGTGTCAGACAACGTGATGGTCAAGAAGGTCTTTATCATTTCAATAATTTATATTTATTTAAATTTAAATTTTTAATAATATTTTAAACAATTTTAACATTTAATTTTATTGAGAAAAAAAATATTAAATAAAAGTGAATAGATTCTAAGTAAATATTCAGTTTGTTTAAAATAAATTTGCATATGCTAATTATGTTTATTATTCAGCATTATATGAAGGGTTTTTAAATGATTCGATTAATTATTTATACATCAACATTATACAATCTCATGTTTACTTTTGTCCAACATAATTATAACTCCAAATTACATTTATAAATTATGTAATACTATTTTGATTTAATTAGCATTACATAACTGACATTCGTTTAAAGTTTACATTTCATAAAAGCAAGTGTCTTAAAAGATTAAAATTCTTTTTATTATATTTATAATATTTAAAAACACAAAATGTGCAATGTTAGATTAAAATTGTGATGAAATAATTTACTTGCAGGTGAGAACAAAGAAGGTCAAGAAGGCCAGAACACCGGCGACGCGCCCAACAGACCGCGTTACAGGCCTCGCCTTTACGATCAGCATTATCGCAACAAGCGTCGTTCCGGCTCAAATCAGCAACAGCAGGGTGAGAACGGCGCCGAGGGCGTTGAACAACAAAACGCTGGAGAACAGGGCGAAGGTGGCGCCCCCCGCATGGGTGGACGCACTCGCGGTGGTGTGCCGCCGCGACGAACGTTCCGACGTAATAACTACCGTGGTGCAAGAAATTCGGGACCACCGAGGCGACCACGCAGTCAAGACGGCCAAGTAATTAACGAAAACCAATTATAACTTTTTTTTTTCAGAAAAATCAATCTTTACTATCACTTTCTTACTTATCTCCTGCTATTTGTTGTATGGGTTTATGTATATATTTAGAATTCTTCGTATTTTCAGTTCTTTTTATTTGATTTTTAAGTTTATTATTCAGTTATTATTGCTTTTTAGTTGTTCTTTTTTTATCAGACGCTTTTTTGTCAAGATTTCACCACCATTAAAATTTTCCACGTAGCTCTATTCTTTTTGAAGTTAGCTTTATTTTGAATGCACTTTCCTCGAGTTGGTTAATAGTTTATTGAAGAAATTTTTTCGGAAAATAAGTTATTTTTTTGTGTATATAAAATAAAATATAATACAAATTTTATCATGAAAATTTACGTTAAAAAGATTTGAACTTCAATGTCATTTTTGACTAGATTTTATTAATTACTTATCTAATTTTACTGCTTTTTAAATGTAAATGTGTTGGAAATTTTATTTAAACACAAAAATGGAGCAACTTTATTTAATTTTTATGTTTTTCAACTTTTTGAACTCACTTTTCTTGAATGTATAAATGTATGATATTCTGAACAAAATATAGTATATACTTAAAAATGATTAAAATATGATGAAAAAGAAATAAAAAATATGTAAATAATTAATATGAAAAAATTAATAGTAAATAATTAGTTTTTGAATTCATATAACAAGTAGAGCTTGGCACTTTGAACCTACTCACGAACGCGAACCACACTATTGCACGTATCTTTGTCCTCTTTTCAGTCGGAGCAGAAGACGGATGCACCCAAAGAAAAGGATGCACCTGCTGCTGTCCCTGCTTTACAGGTACTATATTTTTTTTTTCTTTTTGTTTAGTATTTTTGTTTTATTTCATTTCATTTATTTTATGTTGCATTTTGTGTTATTATCTTCACTTTATAACATTGTTCGACTATCTACTCTCCGCTAAGTACGTTTCTAACACACATCAAACTTTTAGATTTTGAAATTCTCTTTTATTACTTTATTGCTCGTAGACAGCATTTCTTTTAGAGTTGTATTAGATTTATGATTGGTAGCTTTTTTAAAGTATAATGTATATATTTATATTATTACAGTAGCAGAATATAATAAAATCACTTAATATGTAGTATTTAAAAATGAAATTTTAAATTTAAAAAAAGACGTTCATTTTATCTTTTGTATAAAACTATATTTCGTTTTATATAAAGCAGAGCAAAAAAGTCCATCTTTAATACAAAAAAATGGTTTGTTATGTTGGCTTTTTTATTCTCTAAACATTAACGTCATGAAATAATAATATTAAAAATACAAAGCAGTATTTAATTAAAGTTGAATTTTGCTTTTTCAGGATAGCCAGCAGGCGCAGAATACGATGAAGGCAATTGAAATGCCCGCCACGGAGAGTGCCGCTTAACCAGTATGGTCGTCTCCATAAAGATCTGCAGTCTCGCGAGAGTGCGAAACAGCGTCCACGCGTTTTCGTCGTCAAAAATTGTTCTTAACTTCGAGATTAACGCAAGTTCGAGAATAATATAAGAAAAAAAGTAGCAATCGACGAAGTCGGGAGACTGCAGAGCAGCAGCAACAGCAACACAGCAGCAACAACAGCACTATAAAAAATATAAAAAATCCAAAAAAAAAAAAAAAAAACTTAATAATAAAATCAATAATAACCAACCAAATGCGTCGACCGCGCGCTCTTCTGCGACTTTTGGCGAAAAAAGGACAAACAATAATGACGTTTAAAAATGATAAACAAACAAGAATAAGATAACAAGAAAGAAAAATTTTTTCGCGACCAAGCAATAAGCATCGCAGAAGGGCGGGGCTTCGTTGTCGAGAGGAAAGGGCGGCGGGAGAGATTTTCGTTTCATGAACACACACATTTATATATACACAGATACACAAACACATGTGCAACACACGTTTTTCTTGTTGTTTTTACGTTTTCTTTAATCCTCTGCCCCCTTAATTTCGCTTTTCATTTAACGCGTTTTTTTACCCGAAATATTAATGAAATTATAATGTGACGTATCTACGAAGACACGCACAATTGTAAATTTTCAACACATGTAATTAGTTATTTTACTTTCTTTTTTTTCTTGTGTTTTTTCGCCCTCCGTGTAATTATTGTATGAATTCAAAGTCTGAGACTATGACGAAAAGAATATTTACAGGGACTTTAATTTACTCAACTGTGTTATTGTAATTTGAGTATATGAAAAAAATGAAATATCAACATTCAAATATAAAAAAAAAACACACAAAGACATAAAATGGTTAGTGAAAGGGGAAATCTGTGAGACAATTTATGATATGAATAATAAAAAAAGAAAGAAAGAAAAAAATATAAAAGAAAGTTTGCACGTTGTTTTTATACGCAACAACAAATTGAATTTGAGTGATTTTTTGCGTGAACGCAAAAATGCGTTTTTTGATGGTTTGATTGAATTGATAAAGAAAGAAATCGATATAATTTTGTTGCGGAAATTCTCTCGCGTGTCCGCGGCCTCTTTTCTTTCGCGACTTTTTTGTTTTTTCGACGAAGGAAAAAATTTACGTATCTGGCGATTAAAAGCTCGCCGAAGTTAAAACAAGAAGAGAAACAAAAACAAAAGGAAAAGAAAAAAAGTAAGAAAGACAAAAAGAAGGAAACAAAAAACGGAAAACAAGTTTAAAATAATGAATGAAAATGCGAGTGAATAATATCGTCGCATTTTTTCAGAGGACATAATATTAATGATAGTAACTCGAACAATGATTCGACGTAATATGAAATTACAAAATAAAAATGACGCGAAACGCTCGCAGTGATTTTTGTACCGACTACAAGTGCTAATTTCTTATACGGAATTTAATTTTTTCACAAAAACCATGTGCATTATAAAAAATAAATTATACAAAAAAATCGAAAAAGCAAACGTAACTCGATGTCGAGTGAGTTCTTTCAGGTACCCTTTCATTCATTCCTTTGCGTCACTCAATCTTGACTGGAATTCAATCAATTAATGTGAACAAGAATTTTTCGTTTTTGTCTTTGTTCAAATTTATTTCAAATTTCAATGTATCATATTTTGTATTATAATTTAATAATATTAATTATATTATTAAATAATAATGAATAATAAGAAATGATATATAATTATTTATAATAATAATAAATGCAAAAAAATAGAGCATTAACGATACATTAAGTTTAAATAAATTTGTATAATGCTTACTTATAAAAAATATATATTAATAATAATTAAATTATAAAGATAAATAAAATAAACTGATTTCTAATTATAAATAATCTTGTTTTCAACTACTTAATTTGAGTTACAATTAGTATTATGATTAGTCGATTAATTCGTTTGAATAATTTTATCATTAAGATTACATTTACATTAGTCTTTTTAAAATAAATTTAAACATCATTAGATATAAGTTTGTAACAGCAATTGAATATTTAAATACAAGTTTTACTTTATCAGATTAATTGAAGGAATTTAATTAAAATAAAGCAAATCCACTGATTTACAATTTTTTAAAAATATTGTCTTTAAATTTTTACTTTATATTAAAATTAATTATTAATTTCTAAACAATTACAACGTCATAAAAAATAGTTACTAAAGGTTATTATTATGATTATATTGCGGATTGAATTATCGATGCGTTAAAAAAATTGCGCATGCGCAATCATTGAAACATCTACATGACGTTTGCGAACACTCACATCAACTCTTATATTTTTCGGCGCCTTTTGTAAATTTTTCAACTTCACGTTACGGAATTATTGTTGTATTTTTTATTAGAAAAAAATGACAATGGAAAATTCAGCTGATCATCATGTTTATCCAAATTTAAATTCTGAAGCTTATCGTAATTTGACAGATCGCTCATCTTTAAGAGACAAACAATTACAAGTTTTATTGATCAATGAAGGTAGGTGATTTTGAGGTTATAAACATAGAAAAAGCAAAATTTTAACATTTCTTAAAATTAATTAACAATTTGTATTTTTAACAAACTTGTTTATATTGAAAAAAATGATTTCTATTTTCAACTTTGATTATATTATGGTTTTATTTTATGTAAACATGCAGGTTATGGTTTCGTTAAAACATTTTCAATTTTGCATTTAATTTTATATTAATGTTTTAAATAATATTTTTGATTGACTTAATATTAATCAATATTTTACTGTATTTTATATCATTTAAAATGTTTATTATTAAGATTTTCATTTAATTATCTACTTTTTGATTTTAATAGAATGTTTTTAATATTTTAAATTATCATTTCTGTAATTTAATTAAACATCTTAAAATATTAATAGATGAGACAATATTTCTTGGAGCAAGTAATATGACCGATCGTTACTGGAATGGCACAATTTCGATATACAATTCTTTGAATTTCAAATTCCACGAGCCGTTGGCTACAAAACGAACAGAAAGCGGTATTTCCGATGCTATTTCATTGGGTGACAATAAATTTATCGTTGGTGAAGAAAATGGAATTATTCAAGTGACTGAGTTGACCACAAATGAAGACACAAAAGCTGAGGAACTGAAGCTAATTGGATATTCTTGTCTTCATGATAATTTTGTTTTAACACTTTCTGCCTTTAATAATAAAACTACCTTTGTTAGTGGTGGAATGGATAATAGGTATATACATCATATTATATTTTATTATATGATAAATGTGAAAAATGTTGATAATATAAAAAATATTAAATTTTTTATTTAAGCATAAAAATTTGGGATCTAGAGCTTTGTGTATTACATTCCTACTTGCCAGCTCATATTGACGCAGTTTCCTGCGTTGCTACTCAACCAAAAAGTGATCATACATTTGCTTCATGCAGTTGGGATGGAGAAGCTTTATTTTGGGACATAAGAAATGCAAAACATGCTAAAGGTAAAGAATATATAAACGATATTATATTATATCCAGTAATATTAATATTAGTCAATTTATTCAACAAATCTATTTTTTTGTAGAGCTTTATACGGCTAACGTTGGACTTTCTGCTCTTGATTGGAGACCTGATAATGAAAATATTTTGACTATTGGTCATGACGACGGTACTATAAAAGTCATTGACATTAGAAATCCAAATGAAATTCTTCATAAAAGCCAAACATTCCAAAGACGAATTCAACAAATTAAACATAATCCAGAAAAGTATGTTTAATGTAAAAATGATAAAATGATTTTACAATGTGCAAATGAATTGTAAAAATTAAATAAAATTTATAATTTATAATTTATAATTAAAATAACGCTTTTTTGTTGCAGAACAAACTTAGCAGCAATTTGTGCAGACGAAACGACAATAAAAGTAATGGACAATTTGGATTATGCAATAGTTTTAGAAGATAATTTACACGAGGACTTTGTTCGCAGCTTAGCTTGGCATAAGAATGAATTGTTTTCTTGTTCATGGGACAATACCGTTCAAAGACGATCATTAGAATCAACGGAATAATTTCTTTCAGTTTAATTTTTTACACTTATAACAAAAGTGAAGCGGGTTTATTTTATTGTCTTTAGTTTTGTACATTATATGAATAAAAATAACGTTTTTAATTTTCTTTTATAGAAAAATTACTTTATTTTATAAACTTATCAAATACTTTTATTTATTTAAATTAGAGATTATATGTTGTCGCGTACTTTTTGAAAAGCTGCAACCAGAGAATTGAGTTGAACATTTTCACTGCTTCCAGCGGCGACTCGTTTTTCAATTTCTGCCATTGCGATTACCAGAGATATCAGTATCTTCGAAGAGAAATCAACTGAAATTAAATTGTAATCAGAGAAATTTTGTTGTAATTGAACACTTTTATTGCGAAACATTTCTTTGCTTAATTTCAAGAACTTACTTTGATTTGTAAGAATATGCAATTCCGATAAAATGTCCTGTAAAGCCAAGCCTTTTTGGATCTTAAGATCTTGAATTTCTATACATTATACAATAAGGAAAATAATTGTTAATAATTAAATAAAATAAATAAATATTTTTACATTTATATTTAACTAAATTAATAATTATTTTATATCAAATTATTTTGCATAAAGGATACTGCAATAAGCCGATTGGTAATCGTCATTGAGTAACCAATTCATAATATTTTTTATGTCAACTGGCAAAGGATGACCAACACAAGTGTAAACTGTATTTTCATTGACATTTCCAAAAGCAAGCCAAGTACTTTGTAAAATATTTAATACTCTTCTCATATCTCCGCCACTTAAAGTCAAAAGAGCTTGTTTACCGTCCTCAGTGACTTTCAGACTAAAAATTGAAACAAATGTATTACAATTATGTCAATTTAAAAGAAGTCTTAAATTTATATAAATATTCTTACTTTTCTTCCTTAATTACATGTTCCAAACGTGGCATAATTTGATCTTTATTTAGAGGTCCAAATCGAAATTTCGTACATCGAGACTGTAGTGCTGGAATAATCTTACTGAGATAATTGCATATTATACAAAATCTCACATTGTCTGTGTACTTTTCAATTACTAAAATTTCAAACAGAATATTAGTAAAAACAAGCAATTATTCAATTTGTTGAGCAAATGGCTAATAATACGAAAAAGACTCACTTCTTCTTAGAGCATTTTGGGCATCATTTGTCATAGCATCAGCTTCATCGAGAATAATTAATTTAAAACCGTTTCCATACATAGTTCCTGTACTAGCAAAACTCAGAATTTGTCCTCGAACGATGTTAATACCACGATCATCTGAAGCATTTAATTCTAATACCTAAAATTTAGAGTTACATATTATATTTCAAAATTATTATTTTGGTTAAAATACAAATGATACAATATTAAAATTATTGTACCATGGAATTAAGTTGTGCTGGTTTATACAACTTTTTTGCACAAGCAAGAATCGTACTTGTTTTTCCAGTACCTGGTGGTCCATAAAGAAGTAAATGTGGCAACTGATCTTCATCAATAAATTTGTTGACTAAAATATTAAAATATATTTAATTAACATTAATTAACAAAAATATTTACGTAAATGTAAATACAATTTTAATTTCTTACTTGTTTTAATAATTTCTTCGTGGGATATGAGATCATCTAATGTATTTGGACGATATTTTTCAACCCTATTTTGAAATCAATTGATTTAAATATATCATTAAACAAAAGTAAAATCGAAAGTAAAATAAAAATTTGTCCCCTTACCATGGCAAATTAGCTGTTTTTTGAGGCTGAGCAACCATTTTTAAATTAAAAATTAATTTAAACTGACACTTTTTAAACGAAATATTGTTTCTTTGCCATACATGAAATTAATACAAAAGTATTGTACACAATAAGGTTAGAATGGCGCCAAAATTTTAAACACCGGCTCGGAGAATTGTGCATCTTTGTTGCGACTCTTTGTTCGTCTAGAAATTAAACAGAGATGCAGAAATTGAGTGTGAGAGAGTATATAATAATATGGGTTAGGTTTAGATATGACAGTCAGCAGCAAGTGTTTGAGATGGCTCGGTGATAAAAAAACAATAATATAACTAAATTTATACAAAGATAGTTTAAAATAATAAAACGAAAATATAATCTCAAGTTTAAGATGTTTATGTCATATGAAACGTTTGATTTAGTTTTGAATGACACGACTGTATTAAATCAACAATCCACAAGAAAGGTAATTTGTTTTATTTGCATTTTTAAATAACAAAAAATTATATTTTGCTTTATTTAGTTTTATTTAGTTTAATGTTAATATGAATATAAGAAATGTTATTAAAATATTTATTTGTTTTTTTATAATATTTTAAATAATTCCAATAATGATATTTTACTTTCTAAACAGGCATTTATAAGTGAGAGTGAAGATAAAATTAATTCAGATTACATTGAGCTGCTAAATTACAATACAAAAAATAATGTCCCAGGAAACGAAAACTGGCATCATATTTATAATGTTGCTCACCAGATTGTCTTATTGGTGAATTTATTAATTAATATTTATTGTATCAAACATCTACTGAAATGTAAAACTTAACTTTTCTAACTAAAAACAAAATATTAATTAAATGATCATATATTTTCTCAATTTACAGGAAGTTGAGAGTTTGAATTCAGAAAAAAGAGCCGATGCAAAGACAAGATTACCAGATATTGCGATTAATTTTTTGAAGCATATTTTGAGTCTGAGCTTGTCTTATTTAAATACACGTAAAATTGTAAAAAGTGTATGTCGAGTGCTTTATAATGTTAAATATAAACGAATTCGACCCACGTATTTATTAGTATTACTTGAACAAGTATTTCAAAATGAAAATCATTTACGAAACATCACACTATCGGAATGGCAATCTCTGTTGGAAAAATGCTGGGATGCATTTCAAGAGGAAGAAAAGGATTTTCACAAAATTGATTATATTTATTCACTTCAGTGTATTATAAAATATGGTTGTTTGTACACTAAATTGATTACTGATGTTGTTAAGCAACTGCCATTTTTAGGTACTTAATTGCAATTAATTAAATTTGACGATTCTTATATATTTTCGTGATACTAAAATGTATCTTTAATTTCAGTGAAACTCATAAAAAACGCACACGAACAAAGCGATGTATTTATTAAGGGAATTTTCCAATTGACTTTAATTGTCTGTCAGTCTTTAATTCTTGAGAATCGAATGGAACTTTGCAAATTTGGAGAAATGATTTTGCCAAATTTAATGACAATGAGTTATTATAAGACCAAAGATGGTGATACGTATGATTTGTTTTTGATTTTTGTTCGAACTCATCATCCAAGAGCAGTTCATTCTTACCAAGATGCCGTGCAAACTTTCGATGAAAGAAACTGGCGACAAATATTGAATGACATGAGAGCTATGTTATTTGAAAAATGTAAATACGATGATTCGGAATCACTGATTAAATTGTCTTGTGAAGGTATATAAATAGCAATTTGTCTTTAAAAAAAAAAAGAAAAAAAAGTAGAATTTTAAGAATTTATTTTTTTTACAGTTTTTACTATAACATCAAATGGATTTGAAGTAGCAAAAGATCCAAATTTCATTCCAACTGCGATGAACAATTTGCAAATGTTCTCTAATTTGGCGACTAATTCAGTTTTGGAAGGTAGAGAGGAAAACTGTGCCTATTTCCCGGTATTAATAGAAGTACTTAAGAAGTATCCTGGTTGTTTACGACGTGAAGATTTTATTCCAATACTAACGGAAGCAACAAAAATTTTGCGTTTACCTTTTAACGTTAAAAAGTTTTCTTATTTCATTCGATTGATTATTATTTTAATGGATTTGGAAAAAGATAAGTTTCCGAATGGTGGTTGTGACAAAGCACAAGAACATTGGCGTCAAATTTGGGATGAATGGCCAAGAATTTTAATTGAAATGTATTTAAATTATTAATATAAATTTCAATTACAGATAATCAAGTTTTTCTCGAATAAATTGTTTTTTTTTTACATTTACAGAAATAAGTTTCCCGATCATCGTAAAATTGAGTATTATGAACTTTTACATCGATTCATTATTAATTCAAATCTGTATGATGCTTCGAAATTTCTGACACATTATCAAGCAGAAATCACCGAATGGTCTCCCTTGACTGTGAGTGCATTGCTATTATTTTGTCAACATTTTCCTCTGCGAATTTTAGAAAATACGACAGAACCAATAAGTCAAGAAGTGGAGATGTTTGGTATTTATTGGGAATTAACCAATTGGAGTTTGTTTGTACCTTGGGACAGAATTGATCACAATTTTCCGATTAAAGATCTGAGCGAATTATTGATTTGCTTGGCCGTACAAAGTTTTTGTCAAAGACCTAATAATGATCCTCTGTTTTTGGAGAAGATGGAAAGGTGAATATTTATGCAATAAGTAAATGCAATAATATAAATGCAATAAGTTAAGTGACTGATCGAAAACATTGTTGATGTTCATTTTAGATCTTACTTTAAGTCGAACTTGGAGGAGGATATTGAAAAATTTTATATATCTTTACTGACTCCTTTTAATTGTGAAGACGTTGAACAAAAAAAAGTTGAGAAGAAACATCGATTACCATTTGATATAAGAAATCGAAAGAAATTAGATGGTTTGATTGCAACGATGCTGAAACTTATTACAGACAAAGATGATTTAAAGACGTTGATTTTCAAAACCGCTTTGCTTATCAAATTTACGTCAGACTTACTCGATCATAAAGTCATTGATAATGAAATGCGTTATCAACTTCTAAGAAAAATTCAAGTATGATTTCAAAATTATATCTGTTTTATGTTTTTCAACTTTGTATTTATTTTTTAATGTCAACTGAAAATTATTTTGCAGGCATCTTTAAAATCAATTAATCAACATATGCAGAATGTGTCATTTAAAAGATTAATAAAAAATTTTAGCAATGTTGCTAAAGGAATTAAATTTTACGCAAAAAATTTACGATTAATATTCGACGCAGCATCATCGAAAGAAGTCGCTGAAACTGTCATCGATGAAATACCAAAAACCTTCATTCAATCAATGCATGATTTATTGAATCTGGATATCAAATTAGAAAATGATCGAGTACAAGCAAGATCGGCAATTGTACAGCTCGAATTAGCGTTTGGTAGCTTGGAAACTGAACGAGAAATCACAGAATTGCAGAACAAATGTATAAAGGATAATTTGAATGTTGAAAAGTTCGATTTAACACGATATTTTTCTGTAATTGAAATCATATGTGAATTTATTTTAGAGAAGAATGAACAGTTCTTGGGAAGGTAATTATTTTAATCTGCGAAAATGTAATAGTATATATTATTTGATATTTTTCGTTACAAATGCAAGTACAAATCAGACTTGGCTTCCTGGGTTTGAGGGAGTAAAGTGGAATTTTGTTCCCTAGGGAGCAAAACAGTCTCCGAGTAAAGCTTCGCTTTGCTCCCGAGGGATGTGCTTTGCGAGCATGTGTAAAGTCATTTTTTTACTTAAGTAATTCAAAGTAATGCAAACAATTTATTTAATTAATTTCAGGGAAATAATTGAGGATTTCGTATCTTTATGTATTGCAGTATACAACCATTCATACAAAGATTTCAACGTTGTTCATTGGTTACTAAATATAATTCCAGAACTTTATCTGAAAACGGAAAATGTTAGAGGAAATACCACGAAAGTTCTTCAATTACTTTTTACAATTCATGAGAAAATCGAGGCTACTTTGTATGGACTTCAAACTCATCTGTTATTTGCGAAAACGCTTTACAATGTACTTAAAATAGACCCAACATTGATACTTTTATCATCTGATAATTTTCAAACTGAAAAGTAAGTATTTCTTTACTCATTATATTTACTAAAATAAATTATAAAACTAACATTTTGTTATCATTTTGTACACGAAAAGCAAACTCTCTTTTGAAGCCTTGATTCTGGAGCAATATAGAAGTCCGCATTATTGTATTCGTATTCAAATGGCAGAGGTTTTACGTCTAATTTTGGGCAGTGAAAAGATATCTTATACTTGGAAGTTGCTATTTTTTGACCAATTGAAATCTATCGTTCTTTATTTGCTCCAAGTTTCCAATGAAAAGGTTTCTGTCGAGCGAGTTCCATGGATTGCTAGCGCCACTTGTATCATCAGCAAAACCATTATTCACGGAAGTTTTTTCCGCAATCAGGCTGTTAATATTTTACTATCTCTCCAAGTAAATATATAGTGAAATATTAATAATGCAAATGTTTTTAATTACAACATAAAATATATAATTATTTTAATATTTTATAGGTAGAGAACAAAGTTAACGAAAGATGCATCCTGAAAATCCTCGATGCGAATTCACGAGAAAAAAGTGGATATCTTTTAATCGAAAAACGTATACGATATTTTTTGCTCGAATGGTTATCAAAACCCACAAATTCCCTGTCAAACTTTCCATTCTTAATTTTGTCTTGTACATCTGAAATAGATTTTTACAAAACATACCTAAAGGATGTTTTTTCGATTGTTCTAATGAAATCAACTTTAGAAGAAAGTGTTCAGTTTTGTCGTTCAATCAACCTACGATTTCCACAAGCATTGTTAAATTGTTTCGTCGAAATCTTTCCTTGGTTGATAACACAGAAAGAAACTAATCACGCTGCTATGCAAATTTATGAGAATGCATTGGGATCCCAAGCTGATGATAATTTGAGGAATTCTTTGATGGCAAATGTCGGTAATGTTATGTTGAAAATTACTGAAAAATTGCATGATGCTGAAGATTTTGAAGCTGTTTTTAAAATTGAAATGACAGCTCCTATCGAAGATAATTTGCAACTCAACGTTACTCAGTGGATGAAATGTTTATCGCAGTTTATTAAATTAACTTTAAAAGTTAATCAAGAATTAGATGAATTCCTTTACTTGAAAGTTCCTGGTGATTTAGTGAAGGTATTTAATTTTTATTTTGTGTTATAAAGCAATTTTATTTGTATAATAACAATATATATTTCATAAACTTTTTCTTTTTTAGATTTTAACAAGTCTTCCTAAGAGACTTTATTCATCAACTCAAATTTACATCGAAGAAAAATTGAAATATTTATATCAATATGTTAGTTTTTCCTACAGATTGTCTTTAACTATAGAAAAGCCCCAATTCAACGAAATGTCTTCGTTTGTAATACAAATGACTTGTTTTGATCTTCTGAACATTATTGAAGATGAATCTTTGTGTGTCGCTGAATGTGCATGCAGATATTTAGATCTATTTTTACAATTGGCGGTACAAAAGAAACCGAATATAATAAATAAATTATATTCTCACATTGTTCAAAGTCTCGTAAGATTGGCTGAAAGACAAACGAAAAACAACGATGCTATTAAAACATTGAGATATCTTATTATAAACGAAGAAAAGACATTTCAGAATCAAATTGCAAAGTTAGTGCCTTTTCCGAAGGATGAAAAATTTTCGGTCTTTAAATCGATTCATGACAAGTGGAAAGACGAATCGAATTTGGAAAGTGAGATGTTATTATTTATTGAACAAACTAATGATACTTTTAAGAAAGATAGTATCAAAGCAGTTCGACATTTAAAAGATTCAATCAAAGATCGAAAGCGAGAATTAAGTATTTTGCAAGTGAGTTCATTTTTTTATAAAATTGTTTATAAAAGTAAGAGAATTTAATTAATTCAATTTGATTTTCTAGAAAAAAGTTGAACGGAGAGATGGATTTTCAAAGATTAAGCCCAACTTGGTTGAACTAGTAATAGTAAGAATAATTAAAATGCTTAGAAACACGTCGTCAATTGAACTTCAGTTTGCCTGCGTCGAATGTTTGGATACAATCGGTCCATTTAAGTTTTCCACAAGAAGCATTTATACCGACGACATCGCAATATCGTCCAATGGATTTCCAACTTTGACGTGCAATTTAATTGTTTTCCTGACTCAACTTTTATCATCAAATCGATTTGAACTTCGTGAAAGTGTAATTACAGCATTGAAATCGATTTGCTTGTCCGATTTGGCGACACATATATTTCAACCGGATTTTTTGGAGTTACTGAATGAAGAAAACATTGTTCTTCAGTCAGAATTACCTACCCAGTTTTTGTATCCGTTTTTGCATAACAACGAACAATCTGTTGATTCAAGGAAAGCTCATATCATTTTGAATATGGCAAAAGTGAAGGAAATTTTTAGTGAAGAAAATGCCATTTGGACGTCTGATACAAAAGAGAATTATAAAGAATGGATTTTGAACTTAACGTGTGAAATAGCAAAATGTGTCAACCAATTTGAAGATATGTCATCACTTTTTAGGTAAAATATAATAATATATACTTTTTTAATAAGTAATGATTAAATATACTGTAATTACATCATTTTTATTTTCAGATCGGATTTACATTTCTGCGAACAATTTTTTCCCGAAATAATTCATTCACTTTTGAATTCAAACGAACATTTATTATCCATTATTTGTCATGGATTAAACACTTTCTTGATCCATCATTTTGGTGAAAATTGCACTCCAAAGTGTCACCCACGAGTTGTTGAAATGATCATAAAGTGTATTGATTACGTGAAAATGCATGTACCACCTTCGGAGATTTTACCAATTGATTTATTGGCCATCATAAGATCGACTAAGTTTATCTCATCTCACATTCGGGGTTTGTACTACGCTGAATTGGCGTACAATCAACTTTTAAAAGAACAATGGAAAATGTTTGAAAATGGACAAATATTTAGACAAAAAGAATTGGACATGTTAGACCCGAAAATTGGAGTCAAATTGCAGATGTTAGTTCGGGATCATTGCATTAATATTGGTGATATCGATATGATACATGGATGCAGACTTATGTTTGATAATGAGCCGGAATCTTTGAAAAAGTATTATACTGATGTGAGACATTGGGAAAAAGTTATCCCTTTACAGGATGTGAATTTAAAGTATGATAGTGAATCCTTAAAAGGTACTCTTGACTATTGAAAAGTTTATACATATAATAAATAAAGTAAGAAATAAAATAGTACTTAAAAATATATTTAAAAAATTATAATTTGTTTTAGATATGGTTTATAGTTTGCAACAAAATGGCCTCGATTGGATTGCACAAACCGTGGCATCTTGGAGTGATAAATCAACAGAAGATTGGCAATATGAATTGGCATGGCAACTTACAGACTGGTCTAAGTTGGAACAACATCAGACGAACAAATTTAAAACATCTGAATCAAGTTTCGAGTATATGTACTTAAAAGCTTTGCGCAAGTTTTCGTGCAATTTTGTAGATGAAATGAAAGAATGCTCAAAAGAAGCGAAATCTTTAGTCATCACAGATTTGTATAATCAAAGCATTGGTAAGTATTAATACTCTATGTTTTAATTTCATTATAAAAGAGAAGTATGTTTTAAAATTATTTATATTTTAGATAACAGCAGAATCATATATCCAAAAATGTGTCAATTACAAATGTTACGAGAAATGGAAGACTTTTCGGATGCACAAAAATGTAATAATTACGAAGATCTACTTGCTGATTGGAAGCTGTTTGATACCACAAAAGGTTGTGAATTTCATGATTTGAAGAATATTCTGTTACAACGAAGACTGCTATGCATTTTGTCGGATACGTCAAAGGATTTACGATTAAAAGATGAAATACATAATACTTATATTATGTTGTCGAACATTGCAAGAGAACAGGGATTTAAAAACAAAGCTGTTCAAGAATTAGGTACAAGTTATTAATAATTTAGACATTAATTATTTATACATTCTTTAACTGTTATATCTTCTTTCTTCTTTAGATATTGCAGCGATCAATAGTAATTTATCAAAAGAGCAAAACTATCTATTGCAGTTTGAACAAGCTCTGGCTGCTTCAGCAAGAAATGAAACCGAAGTTGCGATTCAGAAGTTCCGTAATTTAACTTTGGAAGAAGATATTGATCCGAATTTAAAAGCAAAAGCTTTGATTGCATATGGAGATAAAGTTACAGAACAAAAATCTCAAAATCCAATGGTATTTTTTTTCATGTTTTTATTTCATGCTTTTATTACGCCTTCACGCTAAATAAAAGTGTAATACAAATTATTTTAATTTCTAATAAAAATTACTATACCATTTATGAATCTGAGGACAAGTCGACATCCATGAAGAAAATTATTATTTTATGGAAAAAACTAGTACATGATATAGTAAAAAATTTTTTATGATAGATCAATTTTTATCACGGGATTTAATAGAAACTATAATGTAGCATAATAATTTTTACTATACCATAATAATATTATATTTCTTATTTTATTTTATAATATTTTTTACATTGATATCGAGTTGTCCTCAGATTATAGTAATTTTTATTAGACTTTTATTTAGCGTATTTAAATCATTTTAGGATATAACATCAATTTATAGTGAAGCATACGAAATTCTGAAATCACAAACATCTTATGACTATATAATGAAAGCCCAAATTATAATGGCAAAATATGCAGACGCTCGTTATCAAGATTTGTTGGACTACACAAGCTCATCCGAGTATATGGCGTTTCGAAAGTTAGTGGAGGAATCCAAACTGGAAGTTCGACCAAAAAATATCAAAGATAATGATACGCGTAAAAAAGTGTTTATCCTCAACAAGCAATACGAAGAAGAATGCAAACATATCGATGCCGTCGATAAGAATCAAAATAGTTACATGATGTCAGCTTTAAAGTACGATTATCTAACTATCTTCCCTATTATTATTTTAATCAATTTCAATTTTTGCAATATTTTTTATTATTTTCTTTTCGTTATTATTATTTTTGCAGTCATTATTTAGATGTTTTGGAAAAAACGGATGCCTTCGACATGTACTTAGCTCGAGTGATAGCCATCTGGTTTAAGCATAAAAATAACGTTAACATCAACAATCTTTTAAATCAGAGACTTTCATTAATTCCATCGTATAAGTTTGTCCCATTAATGCGACAAATTGCGCCAAATTTACGCTGCGATAAAAGTTTGTTTTCCACAAATATCCGAAATGTTGTCAAAAGGGCGACTTTGGATCATCCTTATCATTGTGTTCCAACACTTTTGTTGTTACAAAACTACCAATTAGATGCCGATGAAGACGATGATTCGCTAAAAGTTGCCACTAAGCCGAAAGTGTACGCTGCTCAGGAAATGATTAAACAACTTTTGAATACGGATATTAAAAGGATTCTCACAGAAAGCGATGCTATTGCTAAGGCATTAATCAGCGTTGCTTATTTGGAAATAGATAAAGGTAGATTTTTTAAGAAAAATGTTTATTTTTTTTATTTAGATTAAATTCATAAATGATTTTTGATTTTAGGCATTCGTCAACAAAAATTGCCGCATAATCATGAAATCTTCAAGATAAAAGATTACAAATTTGCGTCAGTTCCAACAGCGTCGGTGGAATTGCGAAAAGATACAAATTACAGTCATGGAATAATTGGAGTTCAATATTATTTACCAAAGATTAGGTTGGCCGGAGGTGTTAATCAGCCGAAAGTTCTTACTTGCGTTGGAACTGATGGCAAAGAAAGAGAAGAATTAGTCAAAGTATGATAACTTTTAGTTACAGGAAAATTTGTTTCTGTTTTCAATAAATTTAATTAGTCTAATCAAAATTAACATTAAATTAAAGTGAAGATTAGATTAAAATCAAATTAATTATTTCCAGGGAAAAGATGATATGCGTCAAGATGCAATTATGCAGCAACTATTTAAGGAAGTTAATTTAATATTGAATAATAACACTGAAACTCAAAAAAGAAATTTGTACTTAAGAACTTACAAAGTACGTATTATACAAAATTATAAAATAAAAAGAATAATAAAAAGTTCGAAATAATGGTAACATATATATATACATTTTGTTCATTTTTAGATTGTGCCTTTAACTCAAAAATCGGGAGTGGTAGAATGGTGTCAAAACTCGAAACCCATGATTTCTATTTTACTCGGACCAGACAATGTTTCTGGTTTACACAAAAAGTACTTTCCCAATGACGAGACGAGTATGAATTGTAAAATGAAAATGAAAGTAAGACATTTATTAATTTCCATTGTTTTTCTATATAACAATGTTTTGTAAATATATAATTCGTTGTTTATATTTATAGCGAGTTTCCAAATCATCGAAAGAAGAAAAGCTACAGGTTTACCTAGAATGTTGTTCAGTGATTCATCCAGCTTTTCAGTATTTTTTCCTCGAACAATTTCCGTCGCCGCAATTGTGGTTTGAACATCGACTAATTTATACCAAAAGGTTTCGAAATTTATTTATAATTTTATAATAAAATCAAATATAACAATTGAATTATAAAAGTCATTTAAATATAAAATATATTATATTTAACAGTGTCGCTGCTAGTTCCATAGTTGGCTACATCGTAGGTTTAGGTGACAGACATTTCAACAATATACTTCTCGACGTCAAAACTTGCGAAGTTATACACATTGATTTTGGTAAATCAGCTTTCTTTACTGTATTTGTTCAAATCCGTGACTTTTTAAAATCAATTTCGTATCTATTGATGCATCTGTCCAAACTTTGCTTTAGGTATTGCATTCGAGCAAGGTAGAGTATTATCTATTCCTGAAACTGTTCCATTTCGTTTGACACGTGATATGGAAGCTGGAATGGGAACTTTGGCTATCGACGGTGTTCTGAGACGCTGTTGTGAAGTTACTTATGAAGCTTTGAGAGAAAAGCATGACATTATCATAATGTTACTTAGAGTTTTACTATATGACCCTTTGTTTCAATGGCTTATCACCGAAGAAGTTATTGTTGAAACTCCGCAAACATCTTTTTCATCGTCCAAGACAATCAGTGATTATAATGGTACTATAATTTAAAAGCTATAGTAGCTATAAAGAAGAATCTAATTAAAAATATTAATTCTGATATATAAATTACATTTATAAATAATACAAATAAAATCATTTTTTTTTCTTTTAACAAACAGCTTCTAATCAATCTGCTCAAAGAGCACTTGTGCGAGTACAACAGCGTCTTCAAGGTTTGGATCGAGGAACGATTTTAAGTATTCCAGTGCAGATCACAAAATTGCTTCAAGAAGCTCGCGATCCAAAGAACTTGTGTTTGTTATACGAGGGCTGGCAACCATTTTTATAAAAACTAAATAAATGTTATAATAAAAATGTAGTTATTAAAAAAAAGAAAAGTTGTTACAAAATAATATATTTTTTACGTAAATAAAAGTTTTATAGCAAACAGTATTTGTTTATCACTTCTTTTAAAACTGTTAGAATTATTTATTGTTAGTCTTTTGCAATAATAATGTCTAACAGAACATAGATATAAATAGAATAAATTCACATTGTTATCTTACTGTACAGATAAGATAGTATCTCAACATTATTTTATACACATTTAAAATATAAATATTTGATAAATAATAGTATTTTTCTTTACCATTTGCAAATGTATTAAAGATGGCGCTGCAAATTGTGTGTGAATTCAAAAAATATAATGACAACTTGTTTTTTATTTATTATAAACTGATTGTTAATTATTGATTAAAATTATTTTATTATTGTTTATTGGTTATTATTGTTTAATCAAAATATATATTAATGATAAATATAAGTAATAACAACAATATTATTGCTCTTTCTCACCAAATGAACCTTCCCAGTAAACGAGATATTTTTGAACCGTATTGAGAAAAATTGCAAAACTGAATAGAAACACAAAATCGTATTAAAAAATGTTGGATAACACTTTATTTCTATAAATTTCTAAGCGAAACTTGTTAAAACTTATTCAAATTTCTAATGATGGAATACATTTTAATTCGATTTTGCACTTCTATACGGTTTTACGACTTTTCTCAATACGGTTCAAAAATATCTCGTTTACTGGGTTATGCGAAGATAAAATTTATAACTCATTTTCATCATTCTATAATCTTTATTTTATATATATTTTCATAAACCTAGTGCATATTGTCAATTTGCCAAACAATCATCACGTAAACGTGAATCACAATTCATTTAAATTGCAAATAATTCATTATTCATCACAAATCTTTACAAACAAAACTCAAAAAATGCGATCAAAAAAAAAAAAAAAAAAAAAAAAAAAAAAAAAAAAAAAAAAAAAAAAAAAAAACAAAAAAAAAAAAAAAAAAAAAAAAAAAAAAGAAAAAAAATAAAAGAAATAATAAACTACTCAAATCATATAAAAAACCTCGATGGTAAAAGTCGATAAAAACGTTTTAACCTAGATGAAAAAGAGTAAACATCACTTAGAATTATAATTGCAACGTAATATCAAACATATCATGACAAACAAAAAAAACAGTACACAATAAAAAAGAAAAAAAGTGCCAACAATATAATGGCATTGAATGGGGTTGGGTCACGCGAAAAGCTTATATCATCAATCATCAATCGATACACTATTAGATTGTAATATTTGTCTCGAGTTCATTTGCACTTTTCGGTTGGATTCCACACCCTCGCATGTTTGTATTTTGCTACATACATACACATATATACACGAACTAAAATGCATGCAAAAGTTAGTCTCGAATGCCACAAAACGTCTGGGAATCGAATGTGTGGCGCGGCGTCGGTTTCTGCGCGACCTCACCGACTTTATGAATTCACGTTCGCCTTCTCTTTTCTCAGTGAGCGCATAACCGTCGTCTCGGTCACGTCGTCCGTTAACGTCCGTCAATTATTTTAGTTTTGAATATAACATACACTGCGACAATTTTCGCGCGCGTCCAGCACATGCGTCGTCGATTTACGTTAGTGCGTGCGAGCGTTTAAAAGTTCGTAATGCAGGAGACCGTCGGGATCAGTGATTTCGTCCTGCTGGACGAAATCACCACCGACAAAGTTGTCGACAACTTGAAAATCAGGTAAACAAAGGCGCCGCATTCTTCACTTTTGCGGCTTCCAAATATTGCATTCCGTTTATCTATTTCTTTATTTCGCAAACATTCGATCAGGGCGTGGTTTTATTTATTAATTTATTTTTACTCAATTATTCATTTTTTGTGTATATTTTTTATTGTTAATAATTGATTTATTGTTTTTTGTTAATTGTTTATATTTGCAATATAATATAATATTGTTTCTCGAATAATGAAGCAGGTGGTTTGTATGCTCATAATGTGCCAAATGTCACACTTTTCTTATGCCCAAGGTCTTTTAAACGTACTAAAGGAATTTTGTGTTTGTGTGCGTCGCCGCAAAAATTGTGACATCATTTTGATTCATCGTGAACACGCGGCCACGACACTTTCGTGTCCACATGAGTCACTGACTTCAGGGAGAGATCTTCGCATCTCTTTGTTTGTGAGATACTTATGTGTATGTTATTTATATGGACACATTTTCTGAGCATTAAAACTGGATTTTTGCAAAATACAAAAATTTATTTTTTTTTTTAATTTTTCGAATGGAATTTCTTGTAGTTAGCTTTAATAAAACTGATCCTTGTAATTGAGTGGCTTAAAGTGTCGACTAAGCTGAAATTTATGAAATTTTGTTATATAAGTAAATCTATGTTTCCAATATGTACTGGTTTTGACAGTAAAAATTGCGTTATGTAATTTTATTAAGGTGTTTAGAAAAAGTTTACGCTGATGTTTTTCAATTTTATATTATATGATATTTCTGTAGACTTCTAAAAAAACGGAATGCAATATTTTATACAAACATTGTTTAAACACTTTCAATTATTTTTATTAATTTTATCTACTGATTAAGAAAAGATAATTATTTTTAAACGTTTTTTGAAATAAAGATATTAAATAATAACGATAAATTTTAACGTGAAATAAATATTTAAGATATCGTTATATTATACATTAGAATGAAAATTTCACCTACATTACTGAAACTTTTTGTCGATTCATTATCATTTAAAATAAGTTTTTTATGCGTAGGAATTTTATCCGATGTACATTCTAATCAATTAACTCGAAAAAACATAACGAAATTTCATATATAGTAAAAATTAGTCATGTTTATTTTTCTTCTTTAAAAATATTAATTTTCTGAAGAGTAATTGATTCAGTCATAACTACATTTATCAAATCATAAATGAAGCGAAAGATTACTGATAGTTTTTAGTTTAAATACGCGCGCATGCTTCAATAATAAGATTTATATGTATAATTATTCGCATGAATCATATTGAAGAAAAATATAGTTTCTTTAACTTGCATTACAATCGAAATGTCAGAGATTATTTTATAAAATGTATAATTATCTTAACTAGGTCTGACATTACTTTGTCTATATAATTTAGGAATCATTTCTTGAAACAATGTTAGACAACAAAATTATAATTCTCAATAGAATATGTTTGTTAAGACAAATATTCATAAACTATTTATTTTTTCTTTAATTTCAAATAAATTAAGAAACAGGAAATAATTAAAATAATAAAAATTAAAAAAGTAAAACATAAACAAATGTTATTAATTAAATTTTAACAAGAAACAATCAAAGTGAAATTGTATTTATTTTCCACGAGTTAAAATAGATAGTAAAAGTTGATAAAAAGACGCGATTCAACATTTGATGAACGACTCTTACTTTTTATAATTCCACATAAACTAAAATTAATAAAGAAAACGTCAATCTTCTTTACTTAGAATATCATTTCAAAAACACTTTAATTTAGTCGAAATTTAATGAAATGAAAAAAAATTTAATGAAATGAAAAAAAATCAATATCTCAAATTTTTCTTTTATTTCAATTGAAAATTGATAATTGCGATAAAATATCAAATATTACAAATGGTCTGTCAATCAGCTTCAACTAATTGACAAAGTGTGATATATTATTGATTGATTACATAAAAATTGTTTATCTGCAATAAGTATATGTAGTCTTCTTGTTGATGAAAAACAATTTTTTTCTTATTTTTATATCTATTAAGCTTAGCACAATTTTCAATCGAGCAAAATACAATGACATTTCTTTTTTTACATTAAATGAATCACCATAATCAGTCGAGTTTGTGAGATAATAAAATTTATCTACAAGGTTGCGACTATTCTTTACAACTATTTTCTCTGTCTGTTAAACTTGACTTGTAAAAATTGTATTCAGTGGTAATGTCAATGGAAAATTATGAAATCAATCGTATAATTAGTACCGATACATTAAGTTGACAATTGTATTAAATTGTCACTTGACATTTATTCACTGATTAACGATTAAATGATTCTAATTATTTATTTACCTATATATAAAATGAAACTGAACATTTTTATTTTATTTTGCAGATTTAATGCCGGAAACATTTACACCTACATTGGCGAAGTGTGTGTGAACGTGAATCCATACCGAACTATTAACATTTACAATGCGGAATACATTAACAAGTATAAAGGTATTAGTGACATTTCATCCACTTGTCACTTAGTAAATGACGATTAAGTAATCGTAAGGAAGAAACTCATTTTGCACGCTTCTATCAGCCGTTGTTGAAGGCAATTAACTGCGTGCAAATTCCATTTCATTTAAATGGTTTATGAACTTTTACTCGCAGGAAAAGTTTTATCTTGATCAAAAGAAAAAGAAAGATAGAAAAAGGGAAGCAAAAATAATAAGAAAGAAGACGAAAATAAAAAAACTTGCAACTCTGATGAGAAGAATCATGTCCATATCTAATCTAATCTCACGATTACAAGTGTTTGTATTCAAGTTATCAATTTCTGCCATCGATATTACAAATAGATATAATGCAATTTTTGCGCAAATTTTACTGTAATTATCGAAATTAAAAGCTGCTCTTCTTTATTTATGTGTGTACAAGTTTATGTTTATGAAGATAATGAAAATAATGATTAATATTTGTAGTGTTTAATTATGTTTAAATAATATTATTGTTGATATCATTATAATGAGATGATGTAAAGTATTTTATTATGTTATGTTACATTCAATTATACATTATTTATATGTTGAAATATTAACAAATACTTTTATTTAACTATTAAGAAATTAATACTTTACTTAAATTTATAACAATATCAAAGTTAACAAGCATAAAAAAGACAATAACCGAAACGTCGCGTGACGAACAAAAATCAAGGTATAAATGTTTGTGATTCGGGCCTCGAAATCCAATTTTAACGCTTGGATAAACTTTTAATGTGATTAACCATTGTGTGGTCAAGCAAAAATCTTGACCGATTCGCAAGGCAAGGTCACGTGACGATAAACAAATTAATCCATCGAAGATTGGAAAACAAAAATTAAAATCGATTTTATTTTTTATTTAGTAATAAATATGTTTAGTATATACATAGTAATAATAACGTTTGTTTGCAGGACGGGAGCTGTTTGAAAATCCGCCGCACATCTTTGCGATCGCGGATTCTGTTTACCGGGAAATGAAACAGTTCGGGCGTGATACATGTATCGTGATCAGCGGTGAATCCGGCTCTGGCAAGACCGAAGCCAGCAAAATCATTATGAAATATATCGCTGCCGTGACTAATTTAAGCGGCCAACAAGAAATCGAAAGGTAAACTCCGCTAATTATCGCTGAGTGAGGAAAAAAAATACAAGATTTAAGAATAAACTTTACATAACATCATCCTTTAATTAGAAAAGCAAAATTTCTTCATTAAAGGATTAAGTCAAAATAATGAAAATATGAAAACATGAAGATACAAAGATTATTTTTGAAGATTATATGCTTTGATGAAACAATTTCTTATGCAAAAGCGGAAGATGAAGAAATGATTTGGAGATATGAATCTTGAAAAGGCCGTTTCATTAAATAATCTGAATTTTTTGCAGAGTAAAAAATGTCTTACTACAATCGAACTCAATTTTGGAAGCATTTGGCAATGCAAAAACCAATCGCAATGACAACTCTTCTCGATTCGGTAAATACATGGACATCAATTTTGACTTCAAAGGTGACCCTATTGGCGGTGACGTCACGAATTACTTGCTGGAAAAATCGCGGGTCGTATATCAACAGCCCGGCGAGCGAAACTTTCACGCATTTTATCAAGTAAACTATAATAGAAACTCAGAATTCCGTGAAAATGTTTAAAATGACTTGGTTTTTTATTTAACTTAAGTTTCACATTGTTTAACTTATTTTTCATTTCAGTTGTTAAATGGGTGTAGCGAGCAGGAACTGAGCGCTTACCGACTCAAGCGGAATCCTGCTGTTTACAATTACATTAATCGCGGCAACGATAATAATAAGACGAGCAGCGCGGACAAAACGGATTACAAGACCGTTAATACTGCTATGCATACACTCGGTCTCAACCAGAAGGAAATAGAGAGCGTTTGGAGTATCGTTGCCGGCATTCTGCATCTTGTAAGTGTTTGCAGATTTTGCAGCTCCAATGCCTTGCAGATGTTGCAAACGTGTAACTCAAACCAAATTATTCACTAGACTCGAGCTCTTGTTAATAATATATATGTTTATAGCTCATTTTCTTACTTACTTATACTTTCTGAAATAAGCTATAAACATAAATTCCTCAGTTCAAATTATTGTTTCCATTTTTGAAGTTTTTTCCTATTTTACTTAAAAATATAATAAACTTGCATTTGAATTTAATAATATAACCAATATCACTTATACAATACTTTCAAGTTTTCCTTTTTCAAACGAGTTTTGAACTTATTAAGTCGACAAATGATTATTATCATACAACTATCACCAATGTATTAAACATTCAAGTTGATTTTTCGAAACTGCACGAATTCGTATAAATGAACCACTATGTTATACATTGATGATATGGATGAGGCTTTATTGTGACGTAAAGTAAATTGTAGTATTAAATATAGTACATTTTTATAAGGATTCTATAAACAAGTTTGTTCACATGACGATAAATAATGCGCAATGCATTGAGCACGAAAAGAAAATCATCAAAAGTTTACACAATCGTGAAATATATATAATCGACAAACGTTCATTGCCTTCGAAAACATCACGCGAGTAATAAAAAACATTCGTCGGCGACCATGAATGAAGATTCGCAAAAGAGTATGAAAACTTTGAGAACTCAGTTGGTTTATTCTTAGACAATTAAAACAAGTGACTCAGAACAGTTATAATTATATACACAGATACTTAACTACAAATGTCTCATGTATTTTATGAATTATTCATATTTCGTTCGTGTATACGAGTACACTGAAATACGTGTGTACATATACACATATACATAAGCAAAAGTTTTACTTTCCTCCATCTAAGTTCTCAGATTTTATATCTGCATTGCGATCTAATCTGACATAACCGAATTTTCAAAACTACTTTCTAAATGTCGACAATTAGTTTCGCGATAATAATTAATTAACGGTAATTGTCTTTTCTATTATGTATTCATCATTAAATAAGAACTTTAAACTGAGTTTATTTGCCTTTCATAATATGCGTGATTATGGTTTTAAATTCAAGTTCAAGTAATTAATTATCTATTCTGTTTATGTCATTTTATTTTGTTACTTAAGAATCATTTAAATTAAAACAATGTCAATTAAATTGCATTTCGTTTACGGTCCAAGGATACAATTATAATCTAACTGCAACATTGTTTGTCTAGGGAAACATCACTTTTGATGTACAGGAAGATAATGTCGCAATAAGCAATAACGACGCGTTGAACAATGCAGCGCACATACTGTCCATTAATTCGCGTGATCTCAACACTGCACTTTCCCAGCGAACAATAGCCGCCGGTGGAGAAGTTATGCACAAATTACACACGTTAAGCGAAGCAGAGTACGGACGAGATGCACTGTCGAAGGTAAATTAAAACATCTTTTGGATATCAATTTCAAAATATCCATTTTATTCAAATGACAATAATTTTGTACCTTTTTTTTATTCTTCTTAACATTTAGTTTGTGTATTGCAGGCTGTGTACGAGCGACTTTTCAATTGGATCGTATCGCGAATTAATGATAAAATCAACGTAAATATGAGTGACATTTACACGCGTTATAAAACCGTCATCGGTGTTTTGGATATTTATGGCTTTGAGATATTTGATTCAAACAGCTTTGAACAATTTTGCATTAATTATTGTAATGAAAAATTGCAACAGTTGTTTATTGGTGAGAAAATCAGTATTAATTTCGCTTACATACATCATTTTCATGTTTATAATGTTTATTTTGTTTTTGTTCTCCTTATTTAGAGTTGGTTCTGAAACAAGAACAAGAAGAATACAAACGTGAAGGAATTGCGTGGGAACATGTAGAATATTCCAATAATCAAATAATTTGTGACCTTATCGAGTTATCACATAAAGGGATTCTGTCCATAATGGACGAAGCGTGTCTCAATGTCGGAAAAGTTACAGACGAGGTAAACTTACTTTTTTGCATACCTTTACTTTTGTTTTATTTTATCTTAATTATGTTTGTACAAATAAAGAATTCTTTCTCATTGGGAAAATAGATAAAAGAAATGACGTTCATGAATGTTCACAATTGCAGATGCTCCTTGAGGCGATGGACAAAAAACTTGACGGCCATAACCATTACACATCGCGACAGCTGAAACCCACGGATAAGGAATTGGAACATAAAGTTCACTTTAGGATAAAACATTATGCAGGGGACGTCGTTTATCATATACACGGATTCATAGAAAAAAATAAGGACACACTTTTCCAGGACTTTAAACGCTTGCTTTATAATAGCAATAATAGTATTATTAAAAATATGTGGCCTGAAGGAGCTCAGGATATTAGCATTGTAAATTTCATTTAATTATTATTATTATTATTATATACTTTTGCATAAAAATTGATATTTTATAATAAATGAAAGAAAAATATATACAATGAGATGTGAAGGAGTTAAATTTTGTGTTTTATAAAGAGGTTACTTGTTTGGAAGCAAAGCCAGAGTTAAATTGATGTAATAAAATTACATTGCAGACCACAAAGAGACCGTTAACCGCCGGCACGATTTTCCGCAACTCAATGGTAGCACTGATCAAGAATTTAACAAGTAAGGAGCCGTTTTACGTGAGGTGCATCAAACCGAATGACATCAAGTCGCCAGCGGTCTTTGACAACGAGAGAGTCAATCATCAAGTTCGTTACCTCGGTCTTGTTGAGAACATTCGAGTTCGACGAGCGGGATTTGCCTACCGACAACGTTATGATCGATTTTTAAAAAGGTAAACTTCTTTTTCGACTTCATGTGTTGAATTATTAATGAATTGCGTTCTAGTATTATGTCACATTCATTATAAATTATATAATAACAATAACATAAGATAAATATTATTTTAACAAAAATTTGTTTATTTTACTTTGTTTAATTAATATACAAATATGTAACATATATTTATTTAGTTTTCATAAAAAGTTGCATTAATTTTCTTTTGATAAATTAAGATGGTATTGATATATGGCATTTGTATGGTTTTAGGTATAAAATGATTTCACAATACACTTGGCCAAACTTCCGCGGTGATAGTGATAAAGAAGGCGTACAAACTTTGATTGATGGGAAAGGATTCTCGAACGATGTGCAGTACGGTTATACGAAAGTTTTCATCCGATCGCCACAAACGTTGTTTGCGCTAGAAAAGGTTGGCTTACCATACACATCTTTTTAAATATGAGCTCACTATGCATACGTTATTAATTAATGCGAATTCATTAGCCTTTATTGGTTGTTTATATCGCGCTTTTTATATTTCTACATAATTCATCGCAGTTTAATTGTTTCATTATCAAACAACTGTTGGAGAAAATATTTTTATTACAATTCGTCTGTTGTGGTAATTTTTATTATTTGTTCCATTATTTATAAAATTCAATTGATACAATTAAAAGAAAGATAGAAAATGGAAAAAGATAAAACATGCTTTTTCAAATTAAATTAAAGTATTTACTCCAAATGAGGTTTCGATATTTTCCGGCTTATTAATAGCGTCTTATTCATTAATTGTCAATGTCACATGACGTCAGACGATCTTAATTCAGCATCACCTTAACACGATGAATTTAGCAGTAACGTATTATGTTAACAAATTTCGTTTTCTGTATGTTATGATTATGATTTCAAACTTAAAGAAGTTAGATAAATAAATTATTGTAGAAGTTTATTTTAACGAAAGATGTTAAGCATAAATTGAAAAAGGAAAATATAACATTATTTTATACTAATAGGTTTTTTCATACTAAAGTCACAATAATAATGAAATATTAAAAATGAATATTTAGGCACGAAGTGATTTGATTCCGGGCATAGCAGTATTATTGCAAAAGCAATGGCGCGGATACTTATGCCGTCAACATTACAAAAAGCTGAAAGCCGCAATGACGATTATTCGGTATTATCGTCGTTACAAAATGAGGTCGTACATAACGGCATTGCAGAAAAAATTCAAAGACGCTAAGTCCATGCGTGATTATGGCAAACGTCTGCAATGGCCCGATGAAAACTTTGCCGTACGCGCCGTAGTTCCCAAATTGAAAAAAATGTATGATAGGTGGCACGCTTGGATGGTTCTGAGAGCAATTCCAAGAGAGGATTGGCCGCAACTCCGAGTGAAGGTAATTTAAACTCCAATTACATTAATGAAATGTTAATATTGCATTTTATGCTTTTCAATCTGTTTAGCTACATCGATTATCGATTTAATGATGATATTAATTAACTTTTTTGTTTCGTTAGATGACTGCCTGTTCCGCGTTACGATCAAAACGACCGAATTGGGGCCAGGACAGACGATGGGAAGGAAATTATTTGGCACAATTCAGTGAAAATCCTCATACAGATTTGTATAATGCGACGATTAATAATCTTCGTAATTCCGATCGATTCAAATCTGTTTTATTCAGTTCTTTTGTCAAAAAAACAAACAAGTAAGACTTAAGCAAATTTAATGATTCTTTTTCTTTGTTAATTTAATAAGTATTGTTAAATTAAACATTTTCGATTGATAGATGTAACAGAGTAGCCGAACGTGTATTAGTTGTAACTGAACAGACGATATACAAATTAGATAGTGTGAAGTTCAAGTTCATGAAAAGAAGAATTCCCATTACGGATATAACAGGTTTGAGTGTATCACCTGGTAGAGACCAACTTATAACGATTCATACAAATCACGGAAATGATATGGTGCTTATCTTAAACTGCAAAGAGGATCGTATTGGCGAACTCGTTGGGCTTTTGTGTAACGCTTATTATGTGTAAGTAAAATGAATCACTAGGCAACACAAATTGAGGAGTTTCATTGATACATTATTAATGTACGTTGTTTCATTTAATTTATTTAACATGTCATTATAATCAATCAATTTTGCAGATTACGCGGAAGTGACCTTCAAGTGACGGTAGATACGCACTTCAAATGTATGTTGGGTAATAAGACGAAACGATTACGCGTGGAAGTAGTTTCTGATATATTGGAACCAACGTTCAAAAAGGACGGAGATAACATTATTTTTGCATTACCGCCAGCGTTAAACATAATTGAATCGGAAACAAATAACGGAAGAATGAAGTCCGTTTGAAGTTGTTACAAACGTACGCAAATATAAATTATGCTAATTCGATCGAATCATTCGCTCGATTGTACATTTTACAGATCAAATTTGATTAATCGTTTTCAAGATTTTTAAATGATATATATTTTAATTACAACATAATATATATATATATGATTATATAAAAAACGATTGATGCGAATTTATCGAGATATTGTTTCGACAATAATTATAATTATTATATATTATAATCTGTAATTATAATTATAATTACAGATTATAGCGTTTATTTTTTATTATAATTATATATATATATAATAAATATATAAATATAATTACGCTTGAAAGAAGAAGTGCATTTAATTTATTAGATTTGTAACTTTCTAAGATGATGTTGTGATAAATTGAAATCACAATATATTTATATATATTTAAACTTCCGAATACAAATGCATATTAAATAAATTAATAAGATACTTTTAGCTTTGCATTCATGATAAAACTGTTTAATTTCAAATGATAATCGATTAATAAATTATAGATTGTTTAAAGTAATTTATGCTGCGAGAGAAGTATGATATATATAATTATAAAATAACATATAAAGCAGTACAATATTTTAATAGCAATTATTTAAACATTGCATTTAATCATTGAAAGATTTGTCTTGTTAGAAGAATATATTTTGAAATCTGTTTTTAAACTTTCCCTTTATAAAAGATTTAAGAAAGTGTTCTAATATTTGATACAAATATATTTTTTGATAAAATTTAACGTAAAAAATTAAAGGTAAATACTTTTTCACGTCTATTTATAATGCACAAGTAAAAAAAATACTCTAGAATCATTAAATTGTCAATAAAATTTATTTTAAATACAGAAACAAATTGATGAAACATAACAAGTATATTAATTTCAATGTGTATTTTCTAGTGCCTTTCATTATTACTTATTAATATTTTAAAAAGTGGCCTTATTAATGTAATAAAATTTATCGTTGTATAATTTGTTGCAATTGTTTTAAAACTGTTTTCTAAATTTTATTTTAATATATGAATACGTTCTTTTTATATATATACATATATAATTCATATCTATTTTTATAATTCATAGATAATTAAAAACTACATTTAAAAAAAAAAAAAAACCATTGGCGAATTTTACTATAGAAGTATGTTAAATTAAAAAAAAAGTAATTGCATTTTATGAATGCTTTAAGTCGTAAAATTTACATAAATACATTTGTAAATGTTAATGTCAAAAGTACAAAAATGATTGTATAAAAAAGCATGTTATACTGTAGATAAATATTCAAATGAACAAAATGCAAATTATGACAGAAATTATTATCGTTTGAAACTCAGTCAGAGAATCGTACTTAATTCGAATATTTCTTTTAATAATTTATGAAGAAAAACGACTGACTACATTATACCGTATATTGATCTATGAGTTTATTATTATTATATCGATGTTAACAATTACTTTTTTATGAGTTTTTCACAAAGCGTGCCATCAAATACAAATAGCAATTAAGTCTTTATTTGTTATCTACGCGAATTGTAATAAAGATATCCGCTGTAATTGCTTTTCTTTTAAATCGCAATAATTCATTTGCGTTCCGCATATTGAGACAGAAATTCATTATTATAAGTAAAACAACAAAATGTAAATGAATTTTTATTGTAAAAAGTGTTTGGTATCTTTCAGGCTTTATCGAAATTCCGCATATATAATTAAGAAAAATTAATAAAAAAGTATCTACGAAATAGTAATTGTTGTAATTCTTTTCACTTAATAATTTAAAAAATAGTTTATTTCAGTTTCTTTAAATCCTAAAAATAATCATGAAATAATTAAAAATTATTTTTATTCAATAAACAATTTTTATTTGTTAGTTTGTAATTTTCTTAATAATTCATACAAAACAAACATCAAGTCTCGTTAATAAGACTAATCACTTAAGCGTTGGTACATATACAGGTACCCCAGTTCTTTTGGTGGATTTTCAGAATAAGCAACCTGTAATTATGCAAACATAGTAAAATATACTCCATAACAAACTTTTTATCTGCTTTATTTTAAGTAAACTTACTTTTTCATCGTTGTAAATAATCCATCTACCTTCCTTTAATAAGTGACAGACATAATGACCAACCATCGATGAAGTTCCCATATGAGAAATGATGCCGACTAATTTATATTCTGGAATATTTTTTGTTATCGTTAAAATTATTGTTCAGTGAGATATTATCTTTCTTCCTATTTTTCTTCAACTTTAATACTATGAAATTAAAAAGTAACTTTAGAAAGGAAAACTTACTGCTTCCACCATCTCTATAACCATCTTCTTCAACTTCCATATGATCAAGCTCAGCTTGATGACTAAAAATCCAATCTGCAGCTCTCTCCAAATTGTTTTCTGTTGCTTTTAAAGCTTTTATAGCTTGTTCTCTTGTAAAACCCATCACTTTTAATGTTTCAATAGACTCTTCGTTAGGTGTGAATGAATTTGTTCCACCTTAAATAAAAAACCGAAAAACTCTCATTAGAACTTAAAAAGTTAATTATAATAAAACTAACTTTATTTTTTATAGCTTCAAAATAATATATTACCAGAGTTAGAATCTGTTCCAGGAGGAACGAAAGGTTGGTCCCAAATATTATCATCAGCGATGTGTTCCATGATCCAATTAGTTGCTGATTCGATGCTTTGATTTTGCGTGAAGTATAATGCTCGTTTGCAAAGTTCCGGAGGAAAACCCATATCTTGTAAATGACTCAAAATGGCTTCATCATAAATCGGTGGCGGTGGTCCAGAACCACCCAATTCTGGTAGAATATCTTCGCCCGGTTGTAAACCTTTTCCTCGTAACAAACTGAAGTCCATAATATCTGGCATTTCGACTGCAACGTCCAATTTTGCCGGTGACCAATCGGCATTCATTGTGAACTTTTTCAAATGAATAAGTAAATAGTCGGGGAAAGTGGCTAGTCTTGTAGTTCTATTTGGATATTAAATTAAAAGATAAGAGTTATTATTATAATATATAATACAAATATTGTAATGCTTAGATTAAAATTAATAAATGTTAAAACAGAAATGAACGCACTTGTTGGCAGTGGTTTTATCATTTAAGGCAGAGCTATAAAATTGCTCAACTGTTTCTGTTCGAATAAAAGCTTCCAAACAAGAATCTAGTTTAATGCGAGGTCTCACTATTTCTTCATCAAACTTTTGTTTTAACTTTTCAGCCATTTCCTTTTGTTTTGTGTAATTTTCAACTTCTTTCTAAAAGTATGTTTCAAAGATATATACATTTCTCCAAGTATCAGTAGTAAATAAAACAAAAATGTACTGTAATATATATTACCTTATTCGTCATCGATTCCAGTGGGATCGGTAGAGGAAGTAAATAATCCGGTCTATAAGTGTATTTGACTTTATTCGTACCATTGCATTGATAACGTTCTTCCACTTTGAATTTAAAGCAATCTGCTGGATTATCTTGATGACGACTATTACGCTGTTTCAAATAATTATAATTATATTAATGTTATATTAATTACTAATTTATCATTAAAACTAATAATTTGATTAAATGTTTTATAAGGATAAAAGTAACATTTAGTTAGATAAATAATAACAAATAAGATTAGTACAGTGGTAAGTGAGTAATGGAATTACTTCTAAGATATTAATAAAATGCAAGAAAAATTCTTGAGCGTCTTGTTGCCGATTGGATGCAAAGTTAGAGTGACCCTGTCCTATCAACATTTTAAACATACGAGGTGCGACACCTTGAGGTTCGTCATTTTCACTAGGCTTTGAGTATTTTCCAGAAAGTAATCCATCTCCCAATTTGGACCTATGCAATAATAATATAATCTCATTGCTATTATTCTATACTAACATTTTTAATAATTAGTTGGATAACAATTCTTAGGATAACAATTGGATAACAATTTCTTTGAAACTTACATCTGAACATCAAAATTATTCGGAGCATTTGTAATTCCTTGTCTTATTATTTCTGGTCGTTTCTCTACGAATCTATAAATAAATAAAGTCTTTAGTATAATTGAAAAAAAAATATTTTTACGCAATATTTATAAAAACTAATATAAAACCTTTTAATAAACTCTGGAATGATATAAATCATTTGCATTACACTGTTCAAATAACAAGAACTTCCTAGATTGATAAGACCGGTATATCCAGGTCCATAAACTGGACATAATTTGCTGCTGGTTTCCTGCAGAGCCACCCACTCGCCGAACTTTTGATTTAAATCTAACTCAAGTTCAATCATCGATTTTTCAGTTTTTTCCATCTGAGTGATGTTGATACCCCAATGAGCCAAATGCACAATCAAATTTGGATCTTCGACTAATTCATCCTCGTCATATGAATAAACATCAGCTTTGCCCTCTTTTGTAATCGTGCCTAGTTTAACTGCTAGGGGATATTTCGTTTCTTTGTAATGATCGATGGCGTGATTGTTTCCACCTGTACCATCGTAATACCTAAATAAAAGAGTGCAATTCGAATTAATAACAATCCTAATTTTCAAGTTAAGTAAATTAAAAAAAATCGTACTTTCTTCCACATAAAATCGAGCCATCGGATAAATTCAGCCATAAATTTGTATTCATATTACATCCTGGAAATTCGCACTTCCAACCACTCGGTGGGATCTTCTTACCGTTGTCCAATTGTAATAAATTCACAGCATGTCTAATAATAAAAATTTCACATTACTCAAACTTTCTTATTATTAATTAATTATTGAAGCCTTAATTATAATTATTATAAATATTTACTTAGTAACTGCTATAGCTTCACCATCCCAGGTATTTGCAAGACTTTCCTTTTCAGCTTGTTTAAAAGCAGAATCAAAGTCGATAATACCTTCAATAGCAAGTCTTATCTATAAGAAAAATTTTAATTATGGAATTAAAAAATCTATAAAACAATATTTTCGCATTTGCATCTTTAAATAAATGAAAGAAAAGAAAATGTAACCTTTTCAGGTATTTTATCGTGAGGATACGGTACTTCACGTATGATGTCTGAAGTGCTTGAGAGTATAACCACTTTGTATTTATCATCATAAATGTATTTTTGTTTATCAGGCATAAAACCACCTGGTGTTCCTATGGCTAATTTTGTTATTTTTTTCTCGGGACCATCTTCGTCATATTCAGGAATCTGAATTAAAACATTGTTTTAAGATAAACTTCAAAGTAAAATAAAAATGTATAACGAAAAAATGATTGTAAAAATAAACCAACATTTTTCAGATATTTATAGCTTTTGTAGAGTTTTGCAACATCATTCAATAAATGTTTTTAGTGTTTATATATAAGCATTTCTCAAATAAGATGACTAAATACATATATAATTCATTATTCATATAATGAATTATGACAAGTATTTTAAATCAATAATAAATATGAATATAACTTAAAAATAAATATTTCAAATTAGTTTCATTTCTAACAAATTTCTTTTGCTTTGAAAAAGAATCAAATCTTTAAAAGTATAAGTTTTACATTATTTATGTATGTATTACTTTAGTCCTTGTTCTCGTAACATGAAGGAATACTGGATGTTTAGTTTTTTCAAAATATAGTCTTGAATATTCAATTGATCCAAATCCTAAATGAGAATATAAATTGATAAACAATCCCTCAGGTGACTCCTGCAAAAATTATAAAGAATAATCCATTGCAGCATAGAAATATTAATGTTTATTTATCAATAAAAAAAACTGACAAGAGTTAATGTATTAATTTGCAATAACAACAATAATATTTATGTAATATGCAAAACCCAATGGTATAAATACAACAAACTCACAGGATTATCAAACGACAAAACACATTCATCTTTATAAACTCTATCGCCTTGTTGTGGCACTCGAACATGTTCCAAACAACTATGTAATTCATCCAATGCCTCCTTAACTTTGGTCTCCATCCTTAATTAACAGAATAATAACAACCGAAATTAAAAAAATCAATTGCCTTAACAAACATAAGCATTACAAATATAACCTTACTATTTTTGCATAAATAAACACAAAAATGGTTTCTTTTGAATACTTATTTCACTTACGCGAATCTTGTTTTAATGTGATCTTTCTGTTTTGCTTGTAAAAATATTAGATTCTCGTTTAAATTGTTCGAAACACTACAAACTAAGGGACCGCAAAACGTATTTGAAGATGACACAGTGGTATTTTGATTCTCCTCGGATTCGGTTTTGTTCGCTTTCCATCCAAAAAGTGTTATTTTTCTTTATGACTGTCTTTGTTTATTTCATTGAAAAAAACGAGAGAACAACATTCTTCACCTAAACTTTTGTCAAAGAAGATAGTTTTATACTATAGCAAAAAGATACTACGAAATAGTGAACATTAAAATGGATTTAATACTGTAAAAAAGCTTAAATATTTATTTAAATAATAAAATTTTGTTTACTATTTTTGAACAAAAATATTGTTTGCACTTATTAAATTTACATGAAAACCCGCCTTAATTATTGTTTTTATAATAATATGAAGTTACAATTTAAATTATTTATAATCTTTGTTTATAAGAATGATTAAAAATGCATACATTATAATTATATTCTAAAATATTTATATAAATGATTTTGTAAATTTTAATGCAAAATGCGATGAAGTTTAGGTTTCATGAAAACCAGCTTTAAGCTATTTAGCATATAAAGTATTTAATATTTCACTGAATAAAATTATATTTAATATTTTTTAAACTAAGTATTATTTAATAATAAATGTAGTTAAAGTAAAATTAAATAAGCTATATTTTAGATTCAAAGAAAACTATTTTTTAAAAATGTTTAATTGAAGTTGTTTTTAAATTTCACAATAATGACCAATACACACTCAAATGACACACACACACGTATACGCGGGAGAGAGCGGCGATGGTGGCAGGAGTGGCAGTTAATGGCGTCGTTCATTTGGTCGATGCTGTGGGCTCTCGTTGTGTGGTGTTGACGTACCAATCGTCCGAACTGAGAAACGGAAAACATCTAAAAGTCAGTGCTGGCAACTTTTTGTATTCTGCTTTTATAGCGTATTTATATATTTTAATCGCTAAACGTCGTTTGTTTGCTAATTGCAACGACATTTTCGGCGCTTCCAATTGTTACATGACGCGCGCGTCAATTGATTAGAATATGTTGAACAACGCGTTGCCGTGACTGACGGGGACAATGGACCAAGTCGTTGTGGGTTTCCGCCATGCGGTTATTTTGCCCGCCGCCGCTGTGTCCAAATTGTCGTCGTTGGTCATTTCGTAGACCATCAGGTTCCGCACACTGTTTGTTGCTGGGCCTTTCAAACTCGCGACGCGGGGCATGATTTTTCACAATTATGTAAGCCGCGGGGCCAAAATAACCTCAACCGTCCCCCCAATTGTTGTTGACCTACCCATTGTTGCGCCTCTCTTTACAAACACATTTTTCTTATCGATTTTTTATTCAAATTTTTTTTTACACTTTTTTGATATTTTCTTTAGTGTAAAACTTTTTATTTACAATTGATTGTAATTAATTGAAATCTTTAATAATGAGGTGCTTGGAAATATTTTTTATAACAATAATAATAATAATAATATTGACTATATTTTTTAATATAGTCAGTAATTTTTCTTTTATAATATGCAATAATTTTAATAACGTTTTTTGGATTTTCAGTTAAACTATTCCAGCTGACAGATTTGTGATTTATAACAGTAATAATAATAATAATAATAAGGAAACATGATTGCGGATACAGACAAAAGTTCGACGAACTGTCTCATTTGTGACAGCAAAATCAACAACACTGTTAGGTCGAGTGTTAAAATTTTTAGTCAAAATGTTGTGACTTCTGAGAAGCCACTCGCGGAAATTATCAATCGAGTTTTAGAAACAAATCTCGAAGATAATGGAGACAAATCTGTCGTTTGTAAAAAATGTTATAAAGCGCTTAATGAGGTATGCAAAACAGCACAGTAAAGTATTCTAGTATATTTTTTGTAATATTAATTTTTATTATTGTTGAATATTGCGTTAGTTTAATTATTTTCTTTGAAAAGACTTTATTTCTTATTATTAATGTAATTATATTTCATAATTCAGTTTAAATAAATTCTAATTAATAGTCTGAAAATATTTACTAAAGTTTAACATATTTTTTTTTATAAATTTAGGTTGATGAACTTGAAATAAGACTAGCAACAATCAAAACTGAGCTGATAAATAATTATAGAAAGACAGTAACAAAGAAGATAGGAGATGATACCATAGAAGAAGAATATAATGATCATGATTACATAGATACTTTCGAAACTCATGCAAATGAATCGATTTCTATAAAATCTGCTCCGAATGATAATAGTGACGAAACTAAGTCAAATATTAAATTTGAAGATGAAAATAGTTCGGAGAATTTAACAGCTGCAGAAGCTGAAGAAGAGCATGCAGTTGAAGTAGAAACGGAAGTTGAGCATGCGGAAGAGGAAAAGACTGCGGAAGAAGAAATTGAGGGAGAAACTTTAATAGATATGGTAATTTATATTGATCACAATCACTGATATGAATGTTATTATGATATAAGAATATGCTTTTATTGTTTATTTTTTATTTTTAAAGGACATTGAGTCTCAGTTTGAAGAAGTCCACGACACTGCAAGTGAAGATGGAAATCATGATAATGAAGGTGAGGCTGCAGAGAATGAATCAGTGGAAGTTGAAGAGAGCAAAAAAGTATCTTCTGTGAAGAGTAAAAAAATGTCCGTTAAAGCTGAGCCTGCAGAGACGGTAAAAATAAATTTTTCTTAATGAAGTGTTAACTTATAATTCCAATTTAATCACAGATAATTTAGTTATACATTTACATACTTTTTTATTTTAAAAATAAATTCTTTGTTTGTATTTAATTGAATGTTTATTTTCTTTACAGAATTACGATATAGTTTCCAAGGAAGGCGATGAGTATACCTGTTTATTATGTATGAACGACGATCTTTTTAAAGGCGATGCTAAAGCCATGATAGCTCATATGAAAGAAATGCACGATACTCGTTTGTATATTTGTGACGTGTGTGGAGCTGACTTCAGAAAACGAAACGATCTGTCGTTTCATTTGGATGAACATGTCGCTAAAGAAGAGGGCGACTTTCAGTGTGAAGTTTGCAATCGTATTTTTAACAATTTGAGACTTTTCCGAATTCATAAACGAGTTCATTTTCCTCAAGTTAAATCTTGGTCTTGTGACGTATGTGGGAAGAAATATAGGTAATTTTTATTCTATTTCTATATATTTGTATAACAAATATTAATGATACAATAATATAATAAGCAAAAGAAAATTAATGGAATAAATATTCTTTTAGTTCGAAAAATTTACTTGATGAACACATTAACACGCACACTGGATTACGACCTTACATATGTGAGGTTTGCGGCAAAGATTTCGCATCGAAATATACATTTAAGGCACATTCAAAGATTCATGAAGTTCGACCACGACCTTATGCATGCACGAAATGTGATAAATCATTTATGAGTCAACAAAACTTAAATCAACATGAAAGAACGCATAATGGTGTCAAGGAATATGTTTGCCATCAATGCGGTATTTAATCTTTTTCTACGTTAATTAAACTGAAACCAAAAAGAGAACAAAGTTAAACAAAGAATGTGTGAGTTTTGATTGTATCTTATTTTTGTAGGTAAAGCCTTTGGCTCGCCACACAACTTGGAAGTTCACAATATTGTACATACAGGTTACAAACCATTTATGTGTCGAGTTTGTGGCAAAGCTTTTGCAAGAAGAGCGGAAATCAGAGATCATGAAAGAACACACACTGGCGAGAAGCCGTATCAATGCGAGCATTGCGGTACTACTTTCAGGTGTGTAATATTTTTATTTTCTGAGTATAAAAATCAAGTTTGTTGATATCTTTATAAAGAAAATTCACCTTTTAAACAAATTTTATTTTTAAACATTCAATTTATATAAAAAAATTTAATTCAATTAATTTATTCTAACGTGTATGTACATCATAATTTATGCTTCATATAAAATGAAAAGTTTAGTGAAAATGTAGTTAATAATAATTAATAATAATATACCTGAACAAGAAAAGTCGTGTTTACTAATAACTTCTGTAATGAATACAATATAATCAAAAGAAATTGCTTTAATTATAGTCAAAGGTCGAATTTGCAATCGCACAAAAGAGCGACCCATTATAACGACAAACGGTACAAGTGCGACGATTGCGGTAAGGGATTCAAACGACGTAGGCTTTTGGATTATCATTTGAAAGCTGTCCATACTGGCGAACGGCCTTACAAATGTACGTCATGCCCATCGACATTTGTTTATCCGGAGCATTTCAAAAAACATATGCGCATTCATACAGGCGAAAAGCCATATCTTTGTGAGGTAATTATGCGCTATAACGTCGTATCACGAATCAAAATATGGATATGAAAATATATGTATTTCACTTTGCTTTTTTATTTATTGCATATAAAAAAAAAAAAAAAAAAAAAAAAAAAAA